>CM056049.1:501120096-501207596 GCA_029574335.1 Rana kukunoris | reverse complement strand
TTGTTTTGTTTACTGACATTTTTTTGACTCTTCTCTTATCTGGTGGAACTTTTCAGCATATCTATTAAATCTGAGTGATTTTTCAGAACTGCCTGGTGGGATGTGAGATTGTTATCCTTAATCGAAGCAGGGAAGTTTTAGACTGGTTGTATTATGTAGCTCAACCTCATTCCATCCCTGGTATGCTTCATATCTTCATATCTTTCAGCTTGTGTCACAATCCATGCATGTGCAGTTCCTTGTGCTGCATACTCTCCTTATATTACAAGGAGGAGATTGAGCTGCCATATTTATATCTCACATTATTGACAACTTCCCTGTATGCTTATATGTCTTGGTTTAAAAATCAAAATACATAAATCGTGGACATAACTACAGGTCATGGGACCAAATAACATGAACAAACAAGGAGCACATTACCTACACATTACCTACCTAATAAACACTTACCAAGTGTTTATTGTTTCAAAAGTTTCTAGTTACTAACTAGTCCCAGCTTTTTTGAAGTTCCCTAGTTCTATGTCTATATTTTGAAAAAAAATCACTTGACCTAAAATGTGCTGTATGTGTGTCTGGGATACTTTAACTGTACTGTACTGTAATGTACTGTACTGTACTGTTTTATCATTCAAAAATTTGTATTAACTATATTTTATGTGTATTTTATGTGTACACATTATATGTGTCCATTGTATACAGCAATTAGGGTCCTTTCACACTAGCGGACCGTTCATCCGTTCATTACAAATCCGTTTACGGACTTGTAATGAACCCCTATGGGAGCAGATCCGTTAGCAGATGATGCATCCGCTAACGTCCGCCAGATCCGCATCCGTTTTTGCGGACGGAAGAATGTCTTATTTTTCTTCCGTCCGGCCAAACGGATCGGATGCAAACGGACAGACAATCTGTTTCCATCCGACTCCCCATAGGGGAGAGCGGAGGAGAGACGGGGCGGTCCCTGCACAGTGTGCGGGGACCGCCCTGTCTGCCCGAGAGCTCAGCGGAGACCCCCCGCTGAACTGACGGACACACGGAGCGGACCGAAAAACGGACCACTCCGTGTGTAAGGAGCCTTATGCTTGAGTTCTTTTTAAGATGTACCAAAAAATCCAAAAGTAATGGGGAATAGCTGTATTTAAATTAATAAATTACCAAAAAAATATGAAAATACGGATTTGACACCTGCAATAACTATTACAAATGTATTTATTTTTTATTATAAGTATAAAAAAAGAGAAAATCACTCCCAGTGTGAAGAAACCCGGTGCTCCCCCACATCTCTTCCCTCCTATCCATCCTTTTCCTCTTCCCTCGGACTAACCCACCCAATCCTTTTTAGATGCTTTCTGAAAATAAAATTTCCCCCTAAAAAAACACCTGGGTGGATAGATGGGAAAAAAAAACAAGTTTTGTGGTCACTAGGCATGTACTGTATGTTGTCTTGAGCCTGCAAGATGTTCTCTTTTTTTATATATGCTTAAATCAATAATAAATAAATATTTAATAGCCATTACATGTGTCAGATCCATAATTTAATTTTGTTTTTGTTATTTTTTAACCATTGCATTTTAAGCCACTCCTACTGTAAGATGATCATGATCTGGCCACACTTGCTATTCGCTGAAATGCACCCCATAATTATTTTCTCCAGTGCACTTCATGTCTTTTACAATCATAGCAACACCTTTAGCTGTCAGCATAGTCCGTCCAATACTAGGGACACACATTGGGGGTTATTTACGAAAGGAAAAAACACTTTGCACTACAAGTGTATTGCAAGTGCACTTGGAGGTTCAGTTGCTGTAGATCTGAGAGGGACATGCAAGGAAAATAAAAAACTGAATTTTAGCTTGCACATGATTGGATGATAAAATCAACAGCGCTTCTCCTCATTTTAGATCCTCCCCTCAAATCTATAGCGACTGAACTTCCAAGTGCACTTGTAGTGCAAAGTGGATTTGTCTTTCGTACTGTAAATAAGCCCCATTGTCTGTTCTCAGTAGCTTACCAGTCCATTTCAGTAAATTAATTATCGGTGCCTTATGGTAAATTCGAAGCCTTCCCACTCCTTCCACTGTGTGTGACGGCAAGCAAGTGCTGAAGTTGTTAAGGAGCCTGCTGCTGGAAGGACTGTTAGTTTTTCCACTGGCCAGTGGCTAGGCAGAGCATAAACAAGCAGCATTTATTGTGTTGCATTTATAATTGTTTCTGTTTTTGATATTAGGTCTCACTTGGTTGAAACTATTTAACCAATACATCCCTTACAGGGCTTATTCTTGCTTAAATAATGACTATTTTATTCACCACTAATGTGTCAGTGCGTGGTCGGGTTCATTTAGGGCAGGTCACTATTGGAAACAGCAGGAAGACTAAACATTTTAGCAGCTTCTTAGGTCTGTGTGATATTACTAAAACCCTTTGGGGGTTATTTACGAAAGTGCAAAGTACAAATGCAAAGTGTGCTTGAAATTGCACTGAAAGTGCACTTGGAAGTGCAGTAGCTGTAAATCTGAGGGGTAGATCTTAAATGAGGGGAAGCTCTGCTGATTTTATCATCCAATGGTGAATAAAATAGTCATTATTTAAGCAAGAATAAGCCCTGTAAGGGATGTATTAGTTAAATAGTTTCAACCAAGTGAGACCTAATATCAAAAACAGAAACAATTATAAATGCAACACAATAAATGCTGCTTGTTTATGCTCTGCCTAGCCACTGGCCAGTGGAAAAACTAACAGGCCTTCCAGCAGCAGGCTCCTTAACCTCCCTGGCAGTATGATTCTGTCTGGAATTACGTACCAAAAGCGGTACAATTATTTGCATGGAAATTTGGCGTTTTATACTGTAGGCCTGCAATTCTTAGGAATAACTTGCTTAAATCTGTCCAAACAAGACATCCCGGGTATGATAAAGTTTGAAAAACAAAATCATATTTTTTTATATAATAAAAAACTATAAATAATTATAACAAATTATAATGTAATTATAATAAAAAATATTCAATAATGTAATCAACTCAAAAACACTGAAATTTGCTCAGTTGCAGAATTGTCGCTGTCATTATTTTTATTTTTTTATGATGAATTTCCCCACAAATCGCCATCGCTCAATTCTGCAAGTGATTAAAATTTATTATCGCTGTTTTCTAGCTGATCTAAAACCATTTTTGACATAAAGGGACACTTTTGGTTGCTATGGGCAATCTACAGTTTCCAGGCAGTAAGAACACTTTTTATTTTATAAAAGAACATGTAGGGCACTGGACAGACCACTAGGGACAAGGGGGGTGTGTATTTTTTACATACAGTACTGTAATCTATAAGATTACATTGTACTGTATGTAAAGTGTTTGTTTACATTTTTGAATTTGGCGCCGTTCTCCGCTTCCGTGCGTCATAACGTCGCAGGAAACGGAGATCGGCGGCACACGGGGACGCTGTGTGAATCGAGCGAGCACCCGCTCGCTCACACAGCGGGGATGCATCGCTGGATCCAGGAAGAAGGTAAGCCAGCGCGCGCTGCAGGCTCTGCATGGATACCCCGTGCGTGACTCGGGGATACCGTTCTTAGCAGAAAAAACCCACCCCGAGTCACGCACGGGGATACCGCCAGGGAGGTTAACAACTTCAGCCCCCTCAATGACCAGGCCATTTTTTGCGATACAGCACTGTAACTGACAATTGCGCGGTTGTGTGACGCTGTACCCAAATCAAATTTATGTTTTTTTTCCCCCATAAATAGACCTTTATTTTGGTGATATTTGATCACCTCTGTGGTTTTTATTTTTTGTGCTTCAAACAAAAAAAGACCGACAATTTTGAAAAAAAAACAAAACAATATTTTTCAGTTTACACACACAAAAAACAAAAAAAAAAAAATCTAATTTGTTCATCAAATTAAGGCCAATATGTATTCTGCTACATATGTTTGGTAAAAAAATAAAAAATAAACCAATAAGAGTATATTGATTGGTTTGCTCAAAAAGTTATCATGTCTACAAACTATGGGGTATTTTTATGGCGTTTTTATTTATTTTACTAATAATGGTGGCGATCAGTGATTTTTAGCAGGACTGCGTCATGGCAGCCGACAAATCGGACACCTAAATGACACTTTTGACACTTTTTTGGGAACCAATGACATTACTACAGTGAACAGTGCTAAAAATATGCACTGTTACTGTACTAATGACACTGACAGGGTTGTTAAGTTGTTAACACCAGGGGTTAAGTATGTCCCTAGGGGGTTCTTGCTAACTGTGTGGGGGATGGACCCACTGGATGAACACAGAGATCCATGTTTCTGCTCAGCAGGAACAGAAGATCACTGTGTTCTTCCCTGTAAGAACGGCAATCTGCCTTGTTTTCACTAGCAGATCCCCGTTCTGCCTTTCTGTGGAGCGATCGCAGGTGGCCGGTGGGCATCACGTCCACCACACCTACTAATTGGCTTCCCCTCTGGCCAATCAGAGTGCGCCCCCGCTGGCTATTGCACAAAATGGCATACAGGTACGTTGTTTCTTTCGGGCAATAGAGCCGACCTGCTGCAGTATGTGTACTACGGCAAGTGGTTTAAGCGAAGTTCCAGCCATTTTTGTGTTTATGAAAAGTCAGCAGCTGCAAAAAGTGTCCCACGATCCAGCAGTGCACTCACCAGTGCCGTTTTCACAGAGTGTCCTCCCTCAGTGGCACCTGCATCTTCGCTATGGACACCCGGCTGTGACAGCTTACAGCTTCACAGCCATGTGCCCACTGCGCTGTGCTCTGTGACTGGTCCTGAAGTCTTCTGGGACCTGTCATGTTTCTCTTCCAATCGCCTAAGGCTACCGGCATGCAAGTGGGAGAGGGTACCTGTCAAAATCGGGTACTGGCTCCCCCTCTCCTCCCCAAAGGCTCCATTTCACAAACAGGAGCCAGGGAGGATGCCTTAAAGCAGAACTTTTCCTTGTGGGGGGAGCTCCTCTTTGAACTCACATTGGAGCAATCCCCCTCTAGTAAAAGTATTTATAATATTCTTTTTATATTTATTTTGATAACAAACAGGTTTATACTTACCTTCTCAGTGCAATGGTATTGCACAGAGTCACCCCATATTTCCTCCTCTGGGGTCCATTGTCGTCACTCTTGGCTCCTTCTCTTCTGCATGCACCACCATAGCAAGCCACTAGCTATGGGGGTGCATGGACAGACATGCTTCCGAGATGGGCTGTGTGTGTGTCTGTAAACACACACAGTGCAGTTTAGCTCCTCCCCCCCCCACTCCCTCCTCACAGGATTTGATTGACAGCAGCAGGAGCCAATTTCTCCCACTGCTGCTTCTGTGTCTTGTGATGAGGGAGAAAGACCAGTGTTGCTGCAGATGGGCACAGTGCTGGATCAAGAGAGGGCTCAGGTAAGTATAAGGGAGGTAAGAAAGTGATATGATTAGTGGAACATTGTTTAACTTAATGCATGGAATGCATTAAACTGAAATATTCTGCCTGTACAGACACTTTAATCTCGTAAGACTCGAAGGGAAGCAGGGGAGCATAGAAAGGCTAAGTATAATTTAACAAACTTTTTTTTTTTATTAATGCTGGACAGAGTGCTGAAAAATATATAACACTAACAATAAACAATAATGTAAATTGTCTTTAACTATTTGTTATGCTTGTTATTTAATATGCCTATTGTTGCTTACATTTTAGATTTAATGGATCCCTCACAATTGCCCAATACGTGATATTGATATGATTCAAATGCCAATACTGAGGCTGTGTAGCATAAAAAAATAAGTCTTAAAATATATAAAACATACATATGGCCACGTGCGATCGTGGGCATGAGAGTCAGAACATGGACGTGTGTGTGTAAACACACAAATTCCTGTTTTACTAGCTAGGAACAACGATCTGTCATCTCCTCTAGTCAGTGCCACCCCCCACAATTAGAATACACACAAGGGAACACCGTTAACCCATTGTTCGCCCCCTAGTGTTAACCCCTTCCCTGCCAGTGACATTTACACAGTAATCAGTGCATTTTATAGCACTGATTGCTGTATAATTGTCAATGGTCCCAAAAATGTGTCAAAAGTTTCTGATCTGTCCGCCATAATGTCGCTGTCCAGATAAAAATCGCTGATCACCGTCATTACTAGTAAAAAAAAAAAATAATAAAAATGCCATAAATCTTTCCGTTGTTTTGTAGACACTATGGGCCAGATTCACATACACTTAATATTGCGCTGCGTAATCTAAATACTCTACGCTGCCGTATTTTACCAGGCTCTACACTGAATTCTGGTAGATTTTTGCCCGTACGCTACGGCGGCGTAGTCTATTTCTCACCGCGTAATCGAAATACGCGATTAGGGGGCGTGAAGCATTTAAATTAAGCGCGTCCCCGCGGCGATCGAACTGCGCATGCTCCGTTCATAAATTTCCCGCCGTGCATTTCGCGAAATCACGTCGTTACGTCATTCGTTGTTTGAGTAGCGTCGTTTACGAACATTCCTATTCCCGGACGACATACGTAAAAAATAATAAAAGACGTCGGAAAACGTAGAGATTCGACGCGGGAACGACGGTCATACTTAACATGGGCTGTTTAATATTAGACCAGCAAAAAGCTGGTATAGTGTTACGCAAAAAAAAGATGACTAAAGATGCCGTAAGAGATTGCGATTGAAGATCGTAATTTCTGGGATCGCCGGCAAAAGCTCATTAGCATACCCCGACGCGGAAAACGACGGGAAGTCCACCCAGTGGCCGCAATTTTATTGCAGCGTAGATCCGAAGGCGTACGAACACGTAATCCAGTCGAATTGAAGCCCGCAGCCGTCTATTCATGGTTTGAGGTTTTTGACTAGCTAAAAAACGCGCGTAATTTGAAATTACTCCAGTCTAACACCAGTTAGACCGGAGTTACGGCTCTCTGAATCTGGCCCTATAACTTTTGCGCAAACCAATCAATATACGCTGATTGGGATTTTTTTTTACCAAAATATGTAGAAGAATACATAACAGCCTAAACTGAGGGAAAAATTTGCTTTTTGAAAAAAAAAAAAAAAATGGGGATATTTATTATGTGCATGCAGTGTGAATATCTCCTAAACAGTGCAAGTGTAGGAGATATTCACTGTACCTACAGGTAAGCCTTATTATAGGCTTACCTGTAGGCACAAGTTTACAAAAAGAGTTTACTATCACTTTAAATACAGTATAAATAATGTGAAATGCGCCTAATGCATGTAATTGAAGCAAGCATGTCAGATTGTTCTTTGTCCACGTCTGATAGACTTGTCTTCCACTTGGCAGCTAACCAAAACCAGCACCACTCCCATGAGTTAGATTTTTGCAGCATTCAGCACTAGATAAGAGCCTTGGTTGACACAGGTAATAACCTGACCGGTTCCCTTTAACAACCAGCTGGGAAACATATGCAATATTGCAGATTCATCAATTATTGTCTGACATTAAGCCATGATAATTAAACCATTTAGGATGACACCTTGTTGTTTTATCACTTGACAATGACTAAAGAAAAAGTAGCTTATTAAGCAGCTTTTCTTGGTCAGCTAAGACAAGGGCTACACAAATATTTTTGATATTGAGAGGCAGAGGACAAAGGACTAGTCACAATATTGCCTATTGGCTCCATGCATTTGATCTTTATTCCATTACTGATTTACTTTTTGGCAGAGCTATAGTATACTTCCTCATGCAAGAACTACCATCCTGGTGACTAATGACCTGACCATTGGTTGAGTAATAACCATGAAGCACAGGGAGGATGAAAGGGGGTTAAGACACAGATAAACAGGAGTGAAGCAGAGAGATCAGTACAATGTCTTTATTCCTAGGCAGGCGCCCTGCCCAGAAGAAGGTCAGAACTATCTGTGAGTACACAGAGGGTAGGGAGAGCAACTTGCAGTTGAGAACAATGACGCATTGGATTTTTTTTCTCCAACTGGCACTTTCCCAGCAAAAAAAATTCACACTGAAGCCCCATACACACTATCAGTTTTCCTGACGGTTTTCTTTTCAGGTTTACCAAAACCATCTAATATGAGGTCAAACCTCAAGAGTTTCAATTTGTATGCAATCAGGCAGGCCCTTGCACTACATGGTTTTGGTAAACCCGAAGAGAAAACCGTCAGGAAAACTGATAGTGTGTATGGGGCTTAACACTGTTGCAGTGTATTTCTTTTTCTTCTAGCGACACCACTGCTTAAGGGCCATTTCTTCCTTCCAGTGACACCACTGACTTAGGGGCATTTTCTCATAACACTGATGTTGAGGCATTTTTCTTTTGTTATTGTTAGCCCCGTATTTTATTTTGGCATAATATGTGCCCTGCTGTTAACCTCTTTGAGTTCATGTAGCGCACCACACTATTTTGACACAAGCTGCAACCGTTGATTTTGTTTTGGCATTGCATGTGCAGTGCACTAATATTACCCATGTCCCCTACTCCGCCCACGGAGGGGGTGAAGTTTGGCATTTTCACCTTGGGCACTGGATGACCTTGTTTCGCCACTGGATCTTCTGTCTTCCAGAAATAACTGTGATTTCATTCTAAAAATAAAACGCCTCTGAATATGTCAGTTGATGATGAAACACGTCAGATGAGACCTAACGCTTGATGACGCAAGCACGCTACTAGCCACCGCAAACTTTAAATGTTTGTTTGGAACTCTGTTTTTATCAGATTTGTTATAAGTACACTACAATAAAGCTTTATAGCTTTATTTGAATGTTCTTCACTATGAGAGTTTCTCTTATGCTTAACAATCTGGTGAGCTCCATGTGAATGAGTGATTGCTGTTCAATCCTGTGGGGGTTGATCTGGATGGCTCTGACTGATGTCCAGGAGGTTGAACTGAATCGCTCTGTCGGATGTCCGTGACTGGTCGGATGATCCTCTTTGGTTACCTTCTCAGGTAGCCACGCTTTAATCTGAGGGCCCGATTTGTCTGGTAAGGAGACCCGCTATGAGCAAAGTGGTGCGGTGTGCTTTTCTAGTGCACTGAAGATTGGCGTGGAGATCTTCCATCTATTTTTCTCCATCTTACAATATATGGACTTTCTTTGAACATGGTATCAAGGGTGCAACTTAAAACAATTGTTTACAATTTATAGTGCTGCATTTTAAGGCTTTTTAAAATAGGGAGATTGTCATCGTAGGTTGCGGTGTGCCAACACTACTAAGTCCAATAAATTTAGATGTGATCTGACATCATCTGTGTGCAAATTCCTGCAGAATCTACAGAGGTCAGGCTCTTTTTGGTCAGCACCTAGAGTTCCAGAGACAGATATTTTGCATGCAGAATTGGACAGGTGAAATTTCTCAATATTTCAAAAGAATATTGTTTTGCCTGTATTTGTTTGAAGAGAGCTTACACTGCCAGGGAAAGATTATGAGCACTCTAAATTTCAACTATGGTATTGTGTACCCCTTTATAAAAAAGTTTACCAAGTACCCCTTGGCACTTATTTTATCTGAACTACTCCAAAAGTGCATAGGTATATGAAGAGCATAACATAATTTCTTTAAAGCTAAAGTTTATTTATTTATTTATTTATTTTTAAACCAGCACCAGGTATGGTACCTACTTGAGTGACAAATGTCCCAAGTGCTGGCTGTTGCTCTGTTCCTTGAAACCTTTCATCCTGTGCCCCCCATTACCCTTATATCTGTGATCCTACTCTCAGTTCCAGTAAGTGCTCTAGAATTGGAGGAGACAGACCTCTAATTTATCCAACAGTCCTCCCTTCATAGATTTATTTTCTTTGCTGGAACTGTTAGTATAGCCATAGCTCTGCCTCCCTTCCTGATTTCGAGTGACTGTACCTCATTCGGAACAAAGTCCCCCTGTCTCTCTTTCCTCCTCATTTGGCCCTCATTTTAGTCTGATCTTTATGGCTGTATATGAAATGCACTACTTTTGTATCAAAAAGTGTTTCCTAGTGCTAAACCTTTCATCTAAATTCTAAATTGCTGCATTTGTAAATTCCAAAAGCCTATATAAAGGAATAGTAAAGCACTTTTGGGTTTAACCAAACTTTTTCTTATACAATTCTTCTTTACGGGGAGTGGCGGGGGTGTGTTTCTCATGCCTACATACTTTTGCTCATAGTGGTCCCTCATTCCAATCTCAGAAAGTTGGGAGGTATGGTATACCTTCTATGAAAAAAAGAAGCAGGATGGCTGGCATAGTCAATACTTTTGACAAGTGCCTGTGACAGGTGGCTCCACAGCAGCACTGGAGATCCAAAGGGAAAAGTACAGGAAACATCAGGGATCAAAGCAGCCACCAGCACATGGTACACTTGTCATTCATGTGCCCTTTGTGATGATTTTAGAAAAAAATACTAACATTTGATGTCACTTGACTAAAAGTTGACTACTGTATGTTTCAAGTAAAGGGTACTACTGATGCTGCTGTTTACAAAGCCATTTTAAAAAATAGTGCCGTTTTAGCCTTGTGGCAACAGTTTCGAGAAGGTCATTTTCTGTTCCAGTATGACTGCATCAGTACACTTTATTTTCTTGAGAAAAGCCTTCCCAGCAGTGAAGTGAAGGCTGTTATACAGTAGCTGCAAAAGGGAGGGGAAAAGGATGTTCAATGAACTCATACTGTGTAGGTCTGTAACAATCCAGGCTGCATGCCACTTTTTTGCTTAATTCGCAATAAACTTTATTGACACCAAATAATATAAATCCAAAATATCATTCCTTGCCAGAGATGACTGCACCACTGAAATGTTCTGCCTGCGATTTGTGCTTAGCAATGGAGGGGGGGCATGCGTTTGGTTAAGCCTAGAATACGGATAAAAGCCTTGATTGTAGAGACAAGTCTAGTGTGAATGGTGTGTAGAACTGACCTTATTTGGTGTCAGTACACTGTGATTGAAGCAAAAGAGTACAGTGATGTGAGGTCTGAATTGGTACATGGGAAGGGAAGTAGGACCCAGTAGGCTGATCACTCTTGGCCAGTTGATGCTTGGAGATTTCTTGGAGCAGTGTCATTTGGAGATGTTTAAATGCATATAGATGTGATGACTAAAGATGATGTTCAGGTTCCCATACTTTTTCTTGAAAACAACCTATAATGCCACTGGTCAGCTAAGTCACAAGAGCACAAGAGCCAGCCATTTGAAGATATGGGTAACCTAAAACCCTATCTAAAACAAGATGGAATCACAGAAGCCATATTGTCAGTGTGATCCTGAGCTGTTGAGAAGAGCTGACTGGCCCTAAAAATAGGTAGAATGTAATAACTAGATTCCCCCTCAATGAATTTCAATGAACTTCGAGAAATATTTTAGAACTGTTCGCAGACTGAACCCAGGCAGATTCGTTGATCCTAAGGATGGTCAGGTGTTCATCATATCTTCCAGTAAACATTTTTGTTTTAAACAATGATAGGGAAGCCCAAACAAACTAGTATAAATTCACATAAATTATAAATCTTTTTCTTCTCAATGTAAAACTCCAAGAATGGACTTCATGCCAATTAAATTATACCTTATGACTACACCACAAAACATAAGGAACTTTTATATAAAAAACGTTTAATGTAGTAATAATAATAATAATAATAATAACAACAATAATTATAAGTATTCACATACAACAAAACATTAAAAATATTAAATAAAAATAAATTATGGCAATAAAAAAATATATTATTTTCAGGGTCACATTGCATGGCAGTGCTTCGTCTAAAATTCAGAGCGCAACCTAAAAACAAGAAAAAATAACATGTTATTTGAAATTCTTGGACCTGTTTTCAGGTGTAACAGAAGAAAATTAACATGTATAATTGTTTTTCAAACTACTGTATCTGAGTTGTCAGTCAAGTTTTTTTTTGGCAGGGGGGGGGGGGGGGGGGAATTATGCTAGTAACATGAAAGTGATAGATAAATTGAATGATTCTTACATTAAACTATAGAATTTATGTCTTAATTTTGGAGTATATTTATCACGGATCTAAAAAAATTGTTTTTCCTTTTTATTCTGCATGGGGTTTTCCACTTTTCTTTTAACAAAGTAGAAACCTCCATAATTGAGTCCTACATGGAAAAATAGATAATCTTTCCCCTGCTTGGGGTGAATGGGGTGAAGAGGAACATAACACTTTAAAGCTTTTCACTCTGCCAACATATTTCATTGACTGTAAGGGGCAAATGAAACTATGACCAAGGACAATGATATACAGTATTAAAAGTTTCATATTAAAATACTCACCATTTCCTTCAAACCTCAATTTCATCACTTCCATTTTCTTGTCCTAATTTCTTTTTTTCCTCTGCTTCATATTGAAAGGATGAATATTTCCTTCGTGTGCTAAAAAGAACAATATCCAAATGAATACAACTCATAAACATGAAAACCACAGCATTTCGCTGACTTATTTCATTTCACTCAAAAACATGAAGCTTTGATTTTACATAAGATATTTTGTATGAGATTAAAAATATTGTTATCATTTTTTTTATTGCTCTCAGTGCCTTCCTGTCTTGGTGACAAAAGGTTTCTCCATTTTCTGTCCCGGACAAAGAGAATCATCCTAACTGGATCACAGATATAAATAAAATGCTTACGGTATATAAATTAAAATCTGATCTAAATGTTGAGAAATTAAAACCTGATCTAACTACACTCCATCCAAAATGGAAAATGTACTGTCTGGAGTTATGCTTTGAATGACTGTTTATCAGGATTTATGAAGACTTTAGACCTGATTTATTAAAATGTGAGGTATAATATGCAGTGATAAGTTAATTGTACCCTACGTTCCACTTTAATAAATCAGGCCTTAAAACTGTAAGACCACTTAAACATAAGTAACTTCTATACTGTCCAAGCATGGAATCTTGGACTGAACCCCTGCTGCATCAGGTCAGTAAAACTGGACCTGGACATAAACTTATTGTGTTCAGCTTGACGAACCCGAACAGACCGAATGTGAGTGGATATAGGCAGACACATGTCAGCTTACATTCGGCCACCCACAGGGATACATTTCAGTTAATTTTTGATCTGTGTAATCGTGGGTCGAAAGCAAACTATTAGAACACCTGTGTCTTTTACCCATGTCTGGTTTGGCACTCCTATCCAGATACATGGGCCTAGAAGGGTAGTGCTTAAAAAAGGAAGTCATTTTTCCTAATCTGGTCACATTTTGGGTGGGCTTTTGACACATCATTGCCTCCTACTTTCCTTGATTTTTGAATTTTGAATACATCTCCTTTAACTGTTGTGCCTGTCCATTCTTTTCAATACTGGCTTTCACTAACTCATCTACAGACAGGGTTTAAATGTCATGTCCCTTTTTTTACTGTAAAATATTTAAAGTTACACATAGTTTTATTTTCCAAAAGAAACAATGAAATTGGGTGTGTGATACTTACTGTACAACAATGATGATGATGATGGCAGTGATGCTGAGAGTTGATAGTAAGACAGCAATGACTGCTAATACTGTTGTTGTGGTTATGTCGCTTAGTTTTTCTTTTGCAGATGTCATAGACTGTTCGCTGCAGCGCTCACCAAAGAAGTTTTGCTGGCATCTAAGGAAAGATAAAAACTTTAATGTTAACACTCTATACAGCACTAAAAATATGCTTGCCATACAAAAGTTAGGGTTATTGTGGACATAAGAAAAGACTAACACGGCACTGCCTAAAATAGAATTTCACAAAGGCAGAGCGCAGTTCCAAAGGTTTGTCATCCATGGAATGCAGTGTGATCTCATCTCTGCATTACATTCTAGGAAAAGCAGAGTGTATTCATTAACTGCTTTCACATTCATTTTTTCATAAGCAACTATTCACGTACAGAGAGTGTGAGGATTAACTATAAAGGATGGCCCTTTTGCTCACAAAAGGAGTGCTGTTATTATAGGTACGACTAATAGGCTGAATCAGTAAATCATTAAAAAAATAACTCATGACATCTAAAGTATGGCTTACTCTTTACACTGATACTAAATACATTTGGATAGCTATTCCTTAGATCATCTTCATGATCAGGAGTTGATTCACTGTTTTTTACATCTCTCAAGGACTCTGTAGGTAAAATCTCCACACCTTAAGTTTGTGGACATGCACACTGGTAATTACAAAGATTCAGTTATTGAACTACAGTATTTTAAATTATGAAGACTGCAAGAGAATGAGTTTGACCATCTCAGAACACCACTGAAGCAGCAGAAAAAGTAAAATAGTATGGCAGGTGGCGCAGAAAAAAGGAACTATAGTGTAGAAAGTTGTGTAAGAGACATAAGGTTCCAGGAGTTGACTCAAAACATAAAACGCGTAATGTTACAAAACTCACTTGCATGAGACTTCTGGAATCTTTTCCAGGAATCTACATTCGCCATGTATGCAAAAGTTTTTATGTGTGGTTAGACAGGGATTCTGCTTCTTCTTCTTATTTCCCTTTTTTGATCCCTTTTTCTTCTTCTTTTCTCCATTTTTCTTTTCACTTTTTTTGTTGGTTGTAACTGTCGATGCCTCTGAATTTTCTGGCTTGATTACTGGTTGCACTGGTAAGTGAAAAAAAAAATCAGTTAGCATTTTTAGTATTTATAAGGCAGTAGTAGACACAAAAGATTTTAACAGTATCTTAAGCATGGCTGCTTTATTAAAATGAATTAGGTCTTTATTAAACATAATTAAATAAGGAGCCCTCATATGGTAAGTTTGGACAGCTAAAGCCTTTGTAGACATAGACATACAGGCCTATTTAAAAACTCCTATGAACTGGTGTTCTGTGTAAATGTACATTACATACAGGTTCAGAAGATTTTTCATCCTAAGCATGCATACTTCAGTTGATTCAGAATTTAACTATACATCAATAATCACTTAATGTCCTAACCTTCAATTGCCATCTGATATCTATAAGGGAAACCCATACTGCAAAGAAAATTCAGACATTGCCTTTGGAAAATACTAGGTCTGGGTAATGCTAGCTCAAAGGTTTCAAAACTTTATGAGCCACTAGTTTGGAACAAATGCTAGCGTCAGTGTAAATGGAGTTTGGAAATAGCAGACTTTGTTTTTCTCAGCATGCTTTATCTTTAAGTGTTTTCTTTAATAAAAGCTGTATATTAGTTGTAGACCTAAATGTGTTTTATACTGACATAAATAACATAGGCTTTTGTATTTTGAGACATACACAAAAAAATAAATCCAGTCAATTCAAGCTAATTGAAAATGTCCCAGTCAATTCAAATCATTTACTTTACAAAATAATGATTTGCCAGACTTAAAGGGGTTGTAAAGACAAAAATATTTTCCTCTTAAATTAAAGTCTGACAGTAGCTGATAAAGTAAAAATTAATGTTTTGCATTATAACTAGTTTGATACCTGTTGAAATCGAGCTGTTTTATTCACCCCTGTCACTCCTGAATCTTTATTCTCACTGACTTCCTGGTTTGCGGTGCGCGTTCATTCTCGCTACATCACGGCCTAATGGGAACTACAGTTCTCATTAGGCTTAGCCTCCATGCCTATGAGGGTTAAGAGAGCATCTTCACGCAGGGCCGTAGTCATAGGGAGGGGTGAGCACATTCTACTTTCCACCATGCAGATGCTGGTGGAAAGCAAGAAGAGGAGAGACAGGAAATGCCATTTTCAAACCTGGATTACTGTATTTTGGAGGTCAAAAGGAAAAATGAGGTAAGTGATCTTTAAATGCTCTAGCTTACAGCAATCAATTGATCTAATAAAAAACAAACCTGTCGTGTTCCTGTAACCAATTTTTGTCAGAATGCTTTATGTAACTAAGAGATTTGCAGCATCAGTTATTAATTACCCATAGGAATTTATGTAATTGTATCATTATATTTTTCATCCTACGCAACATGATAATGATTAATATAAGCTGGGCTTTTACCAAACTACATACCTACCGGTATCTCTCTACATACCTAGCTCTCACAAATGCCACTATGAACATACATAGCTTCTAACCTGACCCCTTCCCCCCCAAGCTAGTAGTCTTTATTTGAATTCCTCTCAATCGGAAGTGCCCTTTTTTCTGACTAAAAAACTATGTACACATAAGCCCCGGAGGCAGGGTTGGGAGGAGGTCATGTCACTGGGAGATCGTGCTAGACACGTTTCATTAACATGTGTTGAGTCACTAAGGTGAGGCTTTAAACACTCAGCTATTTCCCTTCATCCACATTCAAACACAGTAATCGTATATGTTCACAATGGTTTACTATATCGCTATGATCCCCCGCAGCCTAATCTCTTTCAGGACATTTGATGGACGCTCATAAATTAGGATTTAAGGGGCTAGCCTCTGCTGGTTTGGTGTTATTAAATGGATAACTCCAACCCAATAGGAAAATATGGCTAAAATGCAGGAATAGTAAAAGCTTTGCTTGCACAAAATGTGTAGAATAAACTAAGGTATTTTTTATCCATCTGATAGCAGTTCTGAAAGCTGACCAACATTGCATTCTTCTTGTGTCATTCTGATTATTCTGCTGGGTATACATGTATACATTATTTTCGTTCAACCTGCGGGCTGAAAATTCTAACAGATTCCCCGATGCTATACAGTGTGGATGGAGGAATCTACCGCTGTGGCTATTGTATTTTGACAGGTGCAGCCATTGTGTGGTTATAAATAAGGACTTAAATGCTGAAACGTGTCTGCGTTTGTGCACTATGGCTTTTCAATAAAATTAAGATTTTTTAAGAGGAACAACCAGAGTGCGGATCATCTTTCCTGCAACCATTGTGAGTCCAACTTTAATACTCTATGAGATTGATTTACAAAAACTGGAAAAGTGCAAAATCTGGTGAAGCTCTGCATAGGAACCAGATCAGCTTCCAGGTTTCATTGTCAAAGCTTTATTGAACATGTTAAAGTTAGAAGCTGATTAGCTACCATGCACAGCTGCACTAGATTTTGCACCCTCCAGTTTTAGTAAACCAACTATGATATATCTTTCATAATTCAGAACACGTACTTATAGTTCCTGATTTCAACTTTCAACAGTTTTGTGGTAATGCAGTATACAACAGGCAATAACCCTAAAATCCTAGGCACCTCCTAGGACCCAACAATTATCATCAGATAGTGTTATTCTGGAATGTGATAACTGGTACAGTTTGTAAATGGACTTCAAAGCATACTAGATACCACTTGGACCCTTTATTAAAAGTGATGCATGCTAGAAATTAGGTATATAATTAATTTCAGAGAATTGTACAGTCCCTAAGGCTGCATTCACATCTAGGCGTAGGCGGTATGCGACATGAAATAGGCGTTTTGTCCCCGCGATTTGCGGCGACAAAACGCGCCTTGTTTTTTGCTGGAGGGGTGATTTTTACATTGTCGGCTATGCCCGAACGCCGAAGACGCCTGAAAAAAAGGGTCCGGGACTTGTTTCAAGCTTCAGGCGTACGGCATTTCAGCGTTCGGCGTAGAGATGTGAACCATCTCCACAGCCGACAATGTAAATTCGCCCCTCCAGCCTATTTCAGCCTGCTACAGCGTCGGGCGTAGGGGGACAAAACGCCTAGGTGTGAATGGAGCCTCAAAATGTGTTTTAAAGGGCTCCTTCACTTCTTTAACATTCAGCTCCGAAAAGGTGGCATTGACTATATACTTAGCAAATCTGTGTCAATATGGTGTGCCTAAAGCAACAGATAAGCATATAAAAGACACCCTATTATGCGATTATCCCAAAGAGTGACTCTCCCTCTTTAGATCTGAGCTTTCTCGCTGCTATTTATTACTCCTATTTTCTTAGTTATATACACAAAAATATATATAGCTTTTATAAAATGTAGAAAGTATTGCAGTGGTTGCTTCAGCTATAGCAGTTAAAATCCACATAAAAAAACAAAAAACAAATTTTAGACACATGGCATCCCAGATGCAGACAAGAAGGTACTGAGTAAGTGTTCCATTATATGATTCACTCCTGGCAGTGCCACAAACCTCTGCAATGTGTTCTGGGCCCACACAGCTCCAGATCATTAAATGACGGATAGCAGACTTTCTGATACAGTGTAATAATAAAAGTAAGATACTAAATATTATTACTGCAGAGTTCTTGGTTTGTAGACATATTTTGCGTAGGCAGAAGTAAGTGTCATCGACTTTTTCAAACTATTGAGTTATTCCTGTTTCTCATCAATTGCTTGTGTCTACATATGCTTGACTTTTATTTAAAAAAAAATATGTTTGCTTGAATAGCAATTTTGTTAACTAATAACAATTGGGCCAAAAAAGATAGACACATAGCGGTTGCCATTGCTGCACTTTCCTTGCTGTCATGCTGATTCTCTGGCATCGGCACCGAAAATGCAGAATAGGCATATAGATAAAACCACTGTTTATTTTCCAATCAAAACGTATAAAGTATTAAATATATTAATGCAGTATCAACCAAGGAACTAGAATTTTTTAACAGGTCAGCAATGGCAGTTCCCATATTTGCCTGATGACTGGTGCACTTTAGACTTTTTTATGCATTTGGGTGTTAGGTATAACGTCTGCAGGGAATAAAAATTATGTTGTTTGGGGGAACCAATCAGATTAGAGTTGCTATTTTGTGGCTTGAAATGGAAGAGTAAAAGGTGAATTTGGACTTGATCAACCAAAACTGGAGAGTGCAAAATCTGATGCATCTGCGCATGGTAGCCAATCAGCTTCTGATTTCAGCTTGTTCAGTTAACCTTTGATGAATAATGGAAGTTGATTGGTTGCTATGCAGAGCAGATTTTGCACTGTCTTGTTTTAGTAAATTACCCCAATATCTTTTTGCACTCTGATTGTTAAGCTATTAAAGCATAACTAAAGTATCCATACTTACCTGTTAAACAGTCCTGTGTTGGTACTATCATCTTCTTCTTCTGAGTGCTGGTCTTTGGGCCTCTTTATTGCCCATCAAGGGATGACTTCACTCCTGTGCAGGAAACCGTCATCCTGGCACTCGGAGACTGGCTAGGCACTGTAAGCTAAGCTGCGCATGCAGTGCATGTCTCTTCTGCAATAAAAGCCTGCCTTCTCTCAGGTTTTTACAGCAGGACTTCAGTTGTGCTTTAAAGAAAAGATCTGCGTGTCTAGTGAGAGCCAAGCTAAAAATGACATAATGCATACCATTTCTTAGTTTATTGCTCTTACTCCCCAGCTTTTAACAAGTTCATACAGGTTTTACCTGCCTTATACACATGGGATTTAAACTCCTTTTTTTGAGCTTTCTTTTACTACTACCTAAAATGTTACTCAGCTTGAAACTGCAAAAAAGTTCTATAAAACTCAACATAAAGCTTATTACAGCATATAGAACTTAGCAGTGTAAAACCTGAAGATATATCTACCCACTTACCAAGTATAGAATCATCGTTTATGAAGAAGCTTTTGACTGGGAAGTGTTCGTCGTTATCTTCATCATCGCTCTCCTCTTCTTGGTCCAGGTCGTAAAATTCCTTAATACCATCAGAGAGGCCATCTCCTTCTCCAGGCACTGTCACACTTGCATTAGGCTCAGTTGTTGTTAATACAACACAGTGCACTTTGCTTCTGTTTGCTGTAGATTGAACAAAAAAAACTTTTATGATAAAGCCATTCTTTTTATTCATTGGTAGTGTATTTTTTCTCCTAAATATGATTAAGCTTTAAAGTAAAATCCAGAACTGCCACAGTTTATAAAATGATTTGGAAAAAATAAGCTAACATTTTGGTGCCAAATGCTCTAGATTAATATCAAGGATATCTATCCTATATATTAATTAAATTTTTTTTATTACACTAATCCAGCCTTTCTTAACCTTTCCAGCACATAGGAACCTTTGAAATATCTTTCTGGTGTCAGGGAACCCCTGCTAAAAATTTCTACAATTCATTGCATATTAGTGTAATGGTCAGTGGGAAGAATGCTCCTTACACTTGTGGACATTGGGAAGAATTACAGGCATACCCCACTTTTAAGTACACAATGAGGTTTATTTACTAAAGCTGGAAAGCGTAAAATTAGACTCACTTCTGCAACGAAACCAATGACCTTCCAGGTTTTATTACCAGGCGTAATTGAACAAGCTGGGGTTAAAAGCTCATTGGTTTCTATGCAGAAGTGATCCTGATTTTGCGCTTTCCAGCTTTAGTAAATCAACCCCATTGTGTACTTAAAAGTGGGGTATCCCTGTACCTCCTTACATATAGCTAAAAAGATCAATGGTGTCCTTGGGAACTTATCTGAAAGGCAGAAATTGCTCATCACTCAAAGAACCCCTAGCAACCCCTGGAAGAACCCGGGGGATAGATGGAACCCTGGTTTAGAAACCTTGCACTAATCTATAATGTGGCTGATTACAGAGTACATAACCACATCAGTTCTTGCCTCCTCGAAGGAGCTTGCAATCTATTATACCTAACTTGCGTACACTGGTGCCATTTTGGGTTCCAACCAATTAACCAATCAGTATGTTTTTGATTTATTGAAGGCAGCCAGGGCACCTAGAATAAACCCATACAAACACAGGAATAAAGTGCAAACTCTTAATTGAGTGATTAAATGAATTGAACTTTAGGGTAAAAGTAAACCGAGAAGTAGGCTCTATACAGTAAGTCTCCCCTGAGATAAAGGCTTTCCCCCACATGCTGCGGATACACAGTTCAGTGTACAGTCTTGGCACTGTTCTATGCCAGGACAAAGTAACTCCTGCGCACATGTCCAGGAGTTACGTCATCCAGGCCTGGCCATTCAAGAGGCTGAAGACACCAAATCCGGAAGAAGACTGGATGAAGATGGAAGTGCCGGCTGTGGAGAGGAATATAGACATCGCAGCGCTGGACGGGATCACTTTACTGGGTACTAGGTTTGCCATAATGTGCAAATATGCAATGCATTCATGTAAATAATAGCAAATAGCTCCTAGGGGTCCAAAACTGGGCATTTGTGTGTGGTGGTTTGCTCCCACTTTAAGTGCTGGTAGTTTAACATAAGTATAATTTCTTGTATGTAACATCATCATAAGCGTAAAGACAAATTTCCAGGTTTCAACACAAAACTATTTTGGCTATGCATTATTACATCTCTGAATCTTTTAGAGGCACTTAAAAAAAATACACAACATTTTTTCACTCTTAGTAATGTGGCACAAAGAGCAAAATGTTAGCGCACACTGCTGTAATCCAAGGAATCCAATCACATTTCCGTTGCCTGAATTTAGCTGACATAAATATAAACTCTAATTGCTTCAACTTTATTGCTGAACAATACGACCAAAGAGAATAGAAAAGAATAGTAAAACCAAAGTGCAAAGTACAACAATCCATGGCAACCAAACAGTCATCTGTAATCTCAGCTGAATACAGCAATCTGAACTCCTATAGCTGTAACTTCACTTTATAAATGATTCCTTGTAGAATAATCAAACTTAGTGAGCTAGTTGAGACACTAAAACGATACCTACAGGGGTCTTAAAAAAAAGGGCTGTACAGTGTCTGGAGCTTTCAGAAAAATAGATTTCTTGCGATCCACAGCGCCCATTGACAACAGTTAGAAGATGCAGCTGTATGTGATTATGCAAAAGTTGCCTTCGGGGGTCCTTTATCTTGTATTTATAAAAATTATCCCTTCATTGGCCTTTGATCTTATATTTAAACATTACACACTAATAGAGATCCCGCCTGTGATCCTTGGTCTTTTATTTATAAACATGACACACTAAACAGTTGTCCTATTTCCTTGCCAGTGTACTAAGGGTGGGGGTCTGGTTCATTCATAAACTTGCTGATGAATCCTCCATCCACTGACATGCCTTCCTCCTTACATATTCCTAACATGCTCGGACATGCTGCAAGTTTCAGCTTATGCCAGTACATTATCTCAGCCTAACACTCTGCCTACGTCCTCAGCTACGTAAATGTGTCCTTTTTAGTATTGTCATTCATTTGCTTGAAATTGCCTGCAATTGATTGCTTTGCATGTTTCACATTAACATTCAGTGGGCCTAGCGCAATCAAGCAGGACATCAAACTGCACAGAGATAAGCAGTCTTATGTGATCGATCTCCGACAGTTATAAAAGGCAGCAATATATTTCTGCAGCAGCAAATATTACTAATTAATCTGCGGCATAGACTTAAATGAGAGGAAGAGATTGTTGGGTACATTGCTACATCTTTGAGCAAGGTTATTCTGATGATCAGTCCATTCGATGAGAATGGTCTGAAGGACCGTTGTCATAGGTTAAGCGATGAAGCTGACTGATGGTCTGATGTGCCTACACACCATCAGTTAAAAAAACGATCGTATCAGAACGCGGTGACGTAAAACACAATGCCGTGCTGAGAAAAATGAAGTTCAATGCTTCCAAGCATGTGTCGACTTGATTCTGAGCATGCGTGGATTTTTAACCGATGGTCGTGCCTACTAACGATCTTTTTTGGCCTTTTTTTTAACCTAAGGTTAAATAACCTATGGGGCCCACACACGATCGGTTTTGACTGATGAAAACGGTCCATCAGACCGTTGTCCGCTGGCTAACCTATAGTGTGTACGAGGCCTTAGGGGTTGATTTACAAAAACAGAAGCACTCCGAATCTGGTGCAGCTGTGGTAGCCAATCAGCTTCTAGGCTTTAAGCTTTGGCAATAAAACCTGGAAGCTGATTGGCTCCTATGCAGAGATGCACCAGATTTTAGTGAATAACCTGTCTTTTGACAGTTTCTAAATGAATTACCTCTAAAGCATGGGTGCTCAACCAGTGGCCCTCCAGCTGTTGTGGATCTACAAATCACATCATGCTCCTGTCTGTGGGAGTCATTCTTGTAACTGTCAGCAGCTTGCAATGCCTCATGGGACTTGTAGTACCGCAACAGATGGAGGGCCACAGGTTGAGCACTCATGCTATAAAGTATTCATGACATTAATCTGATAAGAAGTTAGGGCTCACCATACACGTTAAAACCCGACTATACAATCCACTTTAGATCTACCAACACAGATCTACCTAAATGTAAAACGAGGACCTACCTAAAAAATCCAATCAATTTGTATGCATTTAGAATGGCCTTTGCGTTACATATTTATTGATACATCTAAAAGAGATTGTACAATCAGATTGTTATGTGTGTGGTGAGTTTAGGTGCCCATTGACAAGAGATAACAGTCACTTTTCTCAATGGCATGTCTATAATGTATCGGTAGATGTCCAGGGAAGCTACATG
Organism: Rana kukunoris; assembly: GCA_029574335.1. Lineage (NCBI taxonomy): Eukaryota > Metazoa > Chordata > Amphibia > Anura > Ranidae > Rana > Rana kukunoris. Next base: position 501,184,401 of record CM056049.1, on the reverse strand, counting down.
GGGCACACAGATGTATTCAGACGACTTTACTATTTATTTTCCCCCAATAAACCAAGGTTGGGGGGTAGCTTTACATATAAATATAAACATTGCCACTCTCTCGAGTCTTTGGGCACCTTTATCACTCATCAATTTCTCAACAGTTTGCTTTACTACCATAAACTACAACAAAAGTTTTTAGAAGCTTTGGAAATGCAAAATCGCCTTTGCAGCCCAAGTTGTTTAAACATGAAATAGTTAATCTGCGATTCTGTATAAATAATGCTGCTAGACCACTAGCTACTATAAAATTACAATTAACAATGACAAAAAAAAATCTAAAGTATCCTATCGCCTGCCAGTTTCCATTACTAACAGAAATAAAAATTAGAAATAAAATAAAAAAATGAAAGTTAGTGGAATACCCAGCAAGTAGAAGCAAGAACAAGGTATACAAGCTGTCGTTATACAAAGTGCACCTACCTATGGAGAGCAGTAAAGTGGTCCACACTAGGAACAGTGACAGGGAAGGCATTGCTGAGCAGTGAATTCTTCTGGAATGAGGCATGTTGTGTGGATAGCTGAGCTCCTGCTTTAGGACAGAGTGGAATGCCTTGTGTCAGAGCGAGCTTTGCAATGTTCTGGCAGTTCCAGTTAAGCTCAGAATGAAGTGCAGCACACCATGGGATTTATTATGTAGAAAGGGAAGGGTGGTGTGTCATGGGAGGAGGAGGACTCAGCTTCGTCATAGGAAACAGGTAGGAAGATGACACAGGCAACTGCACTTTTATATGTCTGTGACTTTTTTTTTTTTTTTAAGTTATGTCTATAAATGAAAAATTAGTATTCTTAAAAATGTTGCTGTATTATAAATTTAGTAAGCTTATAAAGGGCATCACTTCACTTTGCTGCTTTTGTTAATGGATAACAATGTACAGTATTTTTTTAAGCAGCTAATCTTAAGAGCTGATTAGGGTTGCAGTCAAGTGGAGTCTAGATGCATTTTGATAACGTTGAAGAAAAAAAGCACTAAAGTACTAAAACAAGTACACACTATAAGGAAATTGGAATAGCAATTGTCCGATTTTCCCCGATGTTTCACAACAGGTCAAAGCCGAGAATGGAACTACGGTATTTATTGGCGTATAACACTCGCTTTTTTTACCCTGAAAATAGAGGGTAGTTTGTGCCTGTGTGTTATACGCAGGGGGCCGTGGAATGTTTTTTTCCTGAAACTTCCCTCTTAGGCTTCATTTCCACTGGCGTTTTTACAGCCACTTTTCTGGGCATTTTTTACAGCTTAAAAACCCCTGTCCATGAGCGTTTTTGCGCGTTTTTTAATGTCTGGCGTTTTTACAGCTCTATTGCTGGAGCTTCAGAACACACTGGTCCTGCGTTTTTTTTTGCAGCTTAAAAACGTCTCAGCCATCTACAGCTCAAAAACGTCATGGTGGGCATGAAGCCATAGACTAACATGGAGAGCTGTTTTTAACCACGGACCAATATGGTGCTAAATGCCCAGAGGCGTTTTTACAAATCGGCACTGCGTCGCTTTTACAGACAATTGCGCGGTCATGCGACGTGGCTCCCAAACAAAATTTGCGTCCTTTTCTTCCCACAAATAAAGCTTTGTTTTGATGGTATTTGATTGCCTCTGCGATTTTTAATTTTTTGCGCTATAAACCAAAATAGAGCACATTTTTTGAAAAAAAAACAATATTTTTTACTTTTTGTTATAAGAAAAATTGAATAAACTAAATTTTAGTCAAACAATTAGGCCAAAATTGATTCAGCCACATGTGTTTAGTAAAAAAAAAAAATCGCAATGAAAAATAAATTAGCTACCTAGCAGCAAAAGTGACACTAATACAGCGATCAGAAAAATGATTGCTTAGTGACACTGGCAATAGGGAGTGAAAGGGTTAACTAGGGCAGTGATCAAGGGGTTAAAACTTTATTGGGGGGGGGGGGTACGGGGCTACCCTGAACCTAACACTAACTGCCGGTAACACTGCCTGTCACACTGACACTACATGCAGTGATCATACATACATATATGATCACTGCAATCAGTGACAGTGTGACGGGGGGGGTGGGGGGGGGGGTGTGATCGCAAGGGGTTAAATGTACCTATATGTGTGGTGTCAGTGTAGTGTTGGTGCAGACTTACTGTGCCTCTTCTCTCATCTCGGCGGTTTGAAACTACCGCCGAGATGAGCGCTGCATCATTTCCTCTGCCTGTGTTTACATTTTACAGGCAGAGGAAGTGACACGCCGGCGGCGCACAGGATTGGCTGGGAGCGATCACGAGGGGGCGGACAGAAACGAACAGCCGCCCCCTCAAGACGGATCGCTCCCGCAGGTAAGCCGCCCGCCGCACGCAGCGGAGGGGGTCCCGATCGAACCCCTGAACCGCTAGTAGGCAAGCCCTTTTGTGGACTTAAATAGGCGGTTAAGCTGCAAAAAATGCTCAGAAAAGTGGCTGTAAAAACGCCAGTGGAAATGAGCCCTTAAAGTTAGGGTGCGTGTTATACGCCTGTGCGTGTTATACGCCGATAAATACGGTAATTGTATGAAAACTCTCAAACAAACAACGGCTTTTTGTTGTTGATTGTTTCTGACCATGCGCAATCTTTCATTTAATTATATTATTCTACAGGATTTATATAGCGCCAACAGTTTACGCAGCGCTTTACCACGTGAGGGCAGACATACAAATACAATACACTTTAATACAGTAGGAATCAGAGGGAAACCGTACATAAAAACACTCCACATTAAACGTAGATCATTAGTTCTGTCCACGTACGAGAATTTTTTTGGAGTTTGAATCGGATGTCGAAAATTGTGTACACACTAAATATGCACCAATCAGGGTTGCCAAACGTCAGTAAATTTACAAACGGTTTGTAAAATCCGTAATTTTTGCATCTGTCCATAAATGTCCATTACGGACATACAGACTACACGTCCATGATGGACATTTATGGACAGATGCAAAAATTACAGATTTTACAAACTGTTTGTAAATTTACTGAAAGTTGGCAACCCTGGCACCAATACTGGTAACATTGCCGATACCGAGTATTTTCATGCGTACTCGTGCTTGATATTGAAACCGATACTTTGCAGTGCGATTTGCCTCAATACACATTGAAAGGGTGCAAATCGCACTGCAAAATATTGCATGTGATTTGAACAGGAATGCAGTGCGACTCCTGTTCAAATCACATGCGATTTCACCTACCCCTCCAGTGTGTGTGTGTATAGAAAGGGAAATCGACATCTAGTGGGCAGTTTATTAAGTGTGTCTCACATTAAAGGGGTTAATAAAGGATTTTTTTCCCCCTAATTAGCTTCCTTTCCCTTAATGCAGTCCTCCTTCACTTACCTCATCCTTCCATTTTGCTTTTAAATTTTCTTTATTTCTTCTGAGAAATCCTCACTTTCTGTTCTTCTGTCTGTAACTACACACAGTAATGCGAGGCTCTCTCCCTGGTGTGGAAAAAGCCTCTTGAGGGGGGAGGGGGTGAGCAGGAGTGTTAGGGCGCCCACTAACACACAGCTCCTTTCCATATCTGCAAAGTAGAGAGTGTCCTGACTCCTGACACTCCTGCTCGCCCACTCAAGAGGCTTTCTCCACACCAAGGTAAAGGCAGCTATTTAGGGATTTTTTTTTACCTTTACAACCCCTTTAAGTTGCAGCAGTAATTTATAATTACCACACTACAGTGAGGTACGGTATATTGATTCACCAGAAATCACAGTAATTCACCGCTTTACAGTTTATTAAGTACATATCTGGTCAAATGCAAAATTTGCATAGTGTCCCGGTCCCGCCGGTGATAGCAAAACACGGCCGCTGGAGGTGCTCACAGGGCTGGAGGAGATGTATAGGTGGCCAGCCCCCAAGCTGACTTCACTTTTGCCCTATACCCACAGGGGTCCCAGAATTTCTCCATTCCTGTGAGCACCTCTGGTGGCTGTGATTTTACAGATTTTACATTTGACCAAATATATACTTAAAGTGCTTATAAATCCTCACATACAATTTTATCTACAGGTAAGCCTTATAGGCTTACCTGTAGGTACTGAAAATATCTCCTAAACCTGCATGGTTTAGGAGATATTTACCATATACGCTTGTGCCAACGCCATTGGGGCATGTGCACTGAAGGAAGGGTATGATCGTGGCGTTTCTACAGGACCCATGCTGTGATTGTCGGCTCTCAAGCGCGTGTGCCAGTCACAGAGCCAGGGTCCACTGCCCTGGAAGGAAGAGGCCACCAGCGGAGACATTGCGGACATTGCAGGCTTCAGTTGCAGGTAAGTGGCACATAAGGGCTACTATGAGATGCATACAAGCCCATTATGCTTTTACTTTGCAGGGAACAAAAGAGGAAGTAAAACCCATGTGAGTTCTAGCATTTTTAATAAACTGTGTCCATTAGATTTCTCGTTCTATACACACATACACACACAGGAGCAGTGGGGGGGTTGTAAAATCGCATGCTATTCGGACAAGAATTGAACCGCATTCCTGTTCAAATCGCATGGGATTCTTTGCAGTGCGATTTGCGCCAATTCATTTTGTATTGACGCAAATCGCACCGCAAAGTATCAGTACTCAGTATCGCCGAGTACTTGACCGAAAGTAGCAGTAATTGTACTCTCTGTTAAAAGAACAGTATCAGTGAAACCCTAGTACAAACTATACAAAAATCCAATGATTGTGCCTTGAATGGAATTTTTCTTCCAATTGTCTTTAAAAGCCTCATACACAATGAGCATTAAAAACACTGTTTTTTATTCTGTCTCTAAACACTCCTCCAGTCTATCAGGGCGGGTGCAAGGATTTTTTCCAACTATAGCGAAGGTGCATTTTGATGCCCCCCCCCCCCCCTTTGGCGCGCACACACACACCATACATTATATCTGTGCTCCATTAAGCTTTAATGGTTATGATGCTTAAAGTGATCGTTTAACCACTTAAACCCCGGACCATATTGCTGCCCAATGACCAGAGCACTTTTTGTGATTCGGGACTGCGTCGCTTTAACTGACAATTGCGCGGTCGTGCGACGTGGCTCCCAAACAAAATTGGCGTCCTTTTTTCCCCACAAACTTTAACTTTTTGCTATAATAAATATCGCCCAAAAATATATATAAAAAAAATGTTTTCCTCAGTTTAGGCAGATACGTATTCTTCTACATATTTTTCATTAAAAAAATCGCAATGAGCATTTATTGATTGGTTTGCGAAAAAGTTATAGCGTTTACAAAATAGGGGGTCGTTTTATGGCATTTTTATTAATATTTTTTATTTATTTTTTACTAGTAATGGTGGCGATCAGCGATTTTTTTCAGTACTGCGACATTATGGCGGACACTTCGGACACTTTTTTTTTTTTTCAATTCGTTTTTATTAGAGACTTTTGTATACAGAGGTATATAACAAGAAAACAAAACATGAGAAAACAGGCGTTGCCATGAGATACATCAGGCGTAAAAAAACGAAAAAAAAAAAACACTTGAACTTTCACATAACCAAAGAAAGTTACACTACTATAAGATGAAATCCATCCGTAGAACATCATTAACCATCAGATAACAGATTTTACCGCACCGTTTGCTCATAGGAAAATTATAATTTTGGACACTTTTGACACATTTTTGGGACCAAAATTGGCATTTTTATAGCGATCAGTGCGCGCCCCCTAGTAGCCGCTTAAAGAGCCGACGTAGAGCTACGGGCTCTCGCGCAGGAGGGCCAACCTGCCGCCGTAAAACGACGGCACGTGTTTGGCAAGTAGTTAACTTATTTATCTTTTACAGGGAAAGCTAGCATAGATGGCGTTATTCTGCATTGCGCTGTATATAATGTACTATTGCTGGGATTTGTAGTCCTCTATAGCTGGTGGTATTCTCCATTGCGTTGTATAATGATTATACTGCGCAATGCAGATTACCACTGACCAGTTATAGAGGAACTACAAATCCCAGCAATAATACATTATACAGCGCAATGGAGAATACCAGCAGCTATAGAAGAACAACAAATCCCAACAATACATTATATAAAACGCAATGCAGAATACCAGCAGTTACAGAGGACTACAAATCCCAGCAAAAATACATTATATAAAATGCAATGGAGAATACCAGAAGTTACAGAGGACTACAAATCCCAGCAATAATACATTATACAGGCTGCTTAACCACTTGCTTACTGGGCACTTACACCCCCCTCCTGCCCAGGTGAAATTTCAGCTTCCGGCACTGCGTCGCTTTAACTGACAATTGCGCGGTCGTGCGACGTGGCTCCCAAACAAAATTTACGTCCTTTTTTCCCCACAAGTAGAGCTTTCTTTTGGTGGTATTTGATCGCCTGTGCGATTTTTATTTTTTGCGCTATAAACAAAAAAGAGCGACAATTTTGAAGAAAAATACAATATTTTTTACTTGTTGCTATAATAAATATCCCAATTAAAAAAAAAAAAACATTTTTTTTTCTCAGTTTAGGGCGATACGTATTCTTCTACATATTTTTGGTAAAAAAAAAAAAAAAAAAAATCGCAATAAGCGACTGGTTTGCGCAAAAGTTATAGCGCTTACAAAATAGGGGAGAGAATTATTATTTTTTATTATTTTTTTTTTACTAGAAATGGCGGCGATCTGCGATTTTTATTGTTACTGCGACGTTATGGCGGACACATCGGACACTTTTGACACATTTTTGGCGCCATTCACATTTATACTGCGATCAGTGCTATAAATATGCACTAATTACAGTATAAATGTGACTGGCATTGAAGGGGTTAACACTAGGGGGTGAGGAAGGGGTTAAATGTGTATGCTAGGTGTGTTCTAACTGTAGGGGGAGGGGGGGGTGACTGGGGGGGTGACCGATCTGTGTCCCTATGTAGGAAGGAACACAGATCGGGCTCCTCCCTTCCAGAGACAGGACATTGTCTCTGTGTCAGCCGGCAATGAGAGATGATCTATGAGAGATCATCTCTCATTCGCCCACAGATCGCATTGCAAACGGCCGCTCTGATTGGCCGTTTGCCGCGATCTGTGATTGGCCGTGTCCAAGGGACACGGACAACACAGGGCTTCCCCGCAGCGCGCTGTACAGCGCGCGCTGGGAACGCCAGAAAGACATGCCGTCAAATGACGGCATGTTGGATATTGAGGTCCGCGCTGTTGCCGTCATCCGACGGTAGCGCGGGCCTCAAGTGGTTAATATATTATTGCAGGGATTTGTTTGTTTTTTTAAACAGGAAACTTTAAAACAGGCGTGTGTCCAGCCTGTGTGGTGAGCAAACCTCCTGCCTCCATTAGTACAAACCCCCCCATAAACCACCCCCCATTAGTACAGACCCCCCCACAGGACCAACCACCCCCCTCCTTTAGTAAAGACCCCCCCTCAGGACAAACCTCCCGCCTCCATTAGTACAGACCCCCCTTTAGGACAAACCTCCCGCCTCCATTAGTACAGACCCCCCTCAGGACAAACCTCCTGCCTCCATTAGTACAGACCCCCCCATAAACCACCCCCCATTAGTACAGACCCCCCAGAGGACAACCCCCACTCCATTAGTAGAGACCTCCCTTCCATTAGTACAGACCCCCTACAAACCACCCCCTCCATTTGTACTGACCCCCCACAAGCCATCCCCCACATTTAGTACAGACCCCCCACAAGCCATCCCCCACAATTAGTACAGAGCCCCCCACAAACCATGCCCCATTAGTACAGACCCCTCCCTCCATTAGTACAGAACCCCCCACAAACCACAGTCAACCCCTCCATTAGTACAGAGGCCACCACAAACCCCCCCCCCCCCCCCAGGACAAACCCCACCCGGGCGGCAGCTGGAGAGGACAGTGTGCAGCTGCGCCACCTGGGTGGATCGTGGAGGAGGACTCGAAAAAGTAAATAGTTGGATTTAGCGCTTGAGCCTTAAATCAGAGTTTAGCGTAAGTTCTGCTTTTTGGGCACTTATCGGTCCAAATGCATTGCTCTCCTCAAACTGCAAATCCCAGTAATCACTGCGCCTGCTGATTCTATTGCCCTATTTTCATTCATTTATGCTGGTAAATGGGAGGCTTTGCGTGCTTTTACATGCTGGTGCATTGGCATGTACTATTGTAGTTCATGTCGGGAGCGTGCCGAGAACCACCCTCATACAGTAACAAAAGCTGGATCAGGGCCATTTTTAAATGTATTTATCGCAATGTGCTATGTGATGTTGCTGTATTAAGGTAAACAGATAGTATCAAATCAAGGACTGCAATATGATACATTTTTTGTGTTTAGTGACACTTTAACAACTAGGGAAACAATAAAAGAAAACAAAGAGCACTATTTTGTTATTTACTTTATCTAGGCTGTGTGTTAAAGAGTTATCAGTCATAAAGGTCCTATAAAATTCTCTTAGATGTTATGAGCCCCAGAAAATACAAATTCAGTATTTGCTATTGCATATTATAAACATCCAGTCCACTCCTTCCGAGACATCTTTCACTTTAGCTCCCTTGTTACTTCCTCCCATTCATGCCTGCAGGACTTCTCCAGAAATTCTCCCATCCTCTGGAACTCCCTGCCCCAGTTTGTCCGGTTAGCTTCTACACTGTCTGCCTTTAGGAGATCTTCGAGGCTGGGTTCACACATATGCGATGCGGGAACCAGCGCTATTCCTGTGCAGGTTCTCGCATCGCATGTCTCTCGCTGGCAGTTCACACTGCCCTATGCAAACCGATAGGGAGGTCAATGTAAAGTTAATGACACCACGAGATCTGTACACAGATTGCAATGGGAACTGTAAAATGGTGCGATCCGATTCCAGCGTAGACCCAAAAAAGGGTCCTGCACCATTTTAGTCCCGAAGGCGATGCAAATTTAGCCATTAAATCTATATGGCTAAATTTACATCGCACAGACATAGCATATGATCTGCACAGCAATGCCTTGCGATTTACATGCGATGTCTGACATTGCAATAATGTGAATCTAGTCTAAAAACTCATGTATGCAATGTAGTCTACCCCACCTCTACCGTGACCACCTCCATCAGATCATCCCCTGCAGCTATTACCTTTTGTACCACCTCCCCTGCCGATTACGTTTTAAGCTCAAACTGTTGGCACTATATACAGTATCTCACAATTACCAAATAGACTCAAGAATAAGCCGACCCTAATATAAGCCAAGGCACCTAATTTTTCCACAAAAAACGTATTGTCTCGAGTATAAGCCTGTATAAGCCTGTAGTGAGATCGCAGCAGCTACTGTAAGTGGAAAATAGGGTCAACAATGCCCATTTGCAGCCTCACTGTGCCCATTTTTACGCCTCACTGTGCCCATTGCAGCCTCACTGCATGCCTCAATGTGTCCATTGCATGACTCACTGTGCCCATTGCATGCCACCCTTTGTCCATTGCACACCTCACTGTGCCCATTGCATGCCTCAGTGTGCCCATTGCAGCCTCACTATACCCATTGCATGCCTCAGGGAGAGATAGAGACAGGGGGGCAGGGAGATAGAGGTTTGAGGTCAGAGAGAGAGAGAGGGGGGTCAGTGAAAGTGCTCACTCACTTGGAAATCTGCTCAGGGCAGACTGCAGAGATGCTGGAGGTGGAGTGGATGGAGCAGTGTGGGGAATGGATCCTCTCCACCTAGCATTGCTACACTTCCCAATCCATCAACTTCACACAGAGAGCAGAGGACAGAGCAGCCATCAGAGGAGGGAGGGAGAGGAGCAGGTGGATGGGTTTTCCGGGGGATAGCAACTAATGTCAGCACTCCCAGGGTCCGTGGCGGGCATCCAGTGTACAAAAGCCGCGATTTCTCCTCGTCCTGTTCCGTGATAGGCGGAAAACACTCAGTTTCCCAGCAGAGATTGTGTTTAGTGTTCCGCCTATCGCGGACGTCCTCTCGTCCTCGTCCCATGGACGAGTTTGTTCTGCCTATCACTGACAAGGAGGAGGCATGGCTTTTTTACACTGGGCGCCCGCCGTCTGACTGCATGTCATGGGCTAAGCAGTGACTCGAGTATAAGTCGAGGGGGCATTTTCAGCCTAAAAAAATGGGCTGAAAAACTTGGCTTATACTCGAGTATACACAGTACTCACTTTTGTTGGCAGCGGTTTAGACATTAATGGATGTGTGTTGAGTTATTTTGAGGGGGCAGCAAATTTACACTGTTAGGCCCCTTTCACATGATCGGACCGTTCAGGTCCGCCTGTCAGTTTTGACGGCGGACCTGAACGGCCACTCCATGCAGTTCTATAGAACGTCGGATGTCAGCAGAGACATGTCCGCTGACATCCGACCCGATCCGATCCGCCAAAATTGGACGGATGGCGATACGTCCCCATCCTTACATGGCGGATAGGATCGGGTGAGATCGCATGAAAACGGACATGCTGTCCGTTTTCATCAGATCTCCCCATAGGAGACAGCGGCGCTGCACAAGCCCCTCCCCGCTCAGTGAGCAGAGCGGGATTTGTCATCTGCCGGTTTAGCAAAGATCAACGGAGATATCTCCCACTGAGCCGGCGGGAGCAGGGGGACTCCGTAGAGACGGAGTCCGCCTGTGTGGAAATGGCCTTATACAAGCTGTACACTCACTATATTACATTGTAAAGTGTAATTTCTTCAGTGTTGTCACATGAAAAGATATAATAAAATATTTACAAAAATTTAAGGGGTGTACTCACTTTTGTGAATTATAAAATACTGTGAATAATAATTATATAGACAGGCCGTGGTCTCTGCTTTGGGAGTGCTACACAATAGTTGTGCCTTAAGTTGGGTTCATATGGATTGAAATTCAGCTAGTTTAGAAGGGAAATTTAGATCTTTAGCGACCATTGCACTTATTTTTTTTAGAATAACAAGACATTTAAAAAAAGCAAGAGTGCTGCTCTGTGATTTTTAAATGATCGTGTAGTTTTCCTTCAAGTCTGTCAGACAGGGTCTGTGCAACTGAAAACAAAAAACCTCTGCAGTCCTTAATGTTGTGAAACAACCATGCTGCTGCTGGTTGCTACAGACCATGTAACCCGAGCCTAGAGAGCAGCTTTAATGATTATTTTTATTAATATTATTAATAATTATAAAAGTATTCAGTATAATAATTCATTTTTATTTAATAATTATTAAGAGAGGTCCTGTTCAACCCAAAAAATAATGTGAATTAGTAACGCTGAGGTGTGCCCTATTGATTCATGTGGCATGTGTGTTTTAATAAATTGCCACATCTATTTGGTCACAATTTCCATTGTTGTAAAAATCTGAAAAGGCGCCATAGTGGTGAATACACATTTGATAGGAAAGTATGCTAGACCTCTGAAATAATTGCCGTCTATTACCAAGTGTGATAACCTAGAGGCACAGGTACAGAGAATGTGTAACATCCTGTGAATGGGTATGAATTCATGCTGGGCGTGGGCATTTTAACACGGTACCAAGCAAGTGAAAAGGCTTGAAGTAGCATGTGTGCTCCCCTCCACCGTCTGTGCAATCAGGCTGTAGATACTATTTCCCAGGCCTGGTCTTTTCAGGTCATAGCATATTCTGAAAAGAAAACTATTGACCTGAGGATTCCAATGATGGAGATGGGATGGCGTTGGTACATGCAATGTTCCTGGGTGATGATACACAGGTCAATCAGAATGTTTGAAAATTAAGTTACGCTCTTGGATATATTTTCTGTCACCCAGAAAGCCTATTCACTATTTAGAGACTTTGCTACTGAAGCCATGCTGTCTGACCTATTATGGTCTACCATGCTGGCCAATGAGGAATTACTAGGAAACTGAATGAGAATTTGAAACCCACCAAATCACTTAAACCCCGTACACACGATCAGGCTTTTGCCCGGCCAAACTCGCATCGGAATTCCGACAGAGTAATGTTCTCTATCAAAACTCTGATGTAATTTCTCGGAATATCCGATGAAAAAATTCAGATGGGGCATACACACAGTCGGAATTTCCAATGGAAAAAGTCAGACGGACTTTTTCCATCAGAAATTCTGATCGTGTGTACGGGGCATTAGGCCTCATGCACAATGGATGTTATAAAATCACCAGCAGCATTGCCTCATTAAAAGTTTTTCTGCTGGTTTTCATTAGTGCAAAGTTAGTTTTTAGAGGGCCACATTTGATGAAGTGAACATGTTTGAGGGCCGACCATTTTGCCTGACATGCTTTGAACCTTTAAAATTTGATCCAAGGCCGCATACACACCACCGAGTTTCTCGGCAGAATCTAGCGAGAAGCTCGCTGGGAGACATATTCTGCCAAGAAAATCGGTCGTGTGTACACTTTCGACGAGCAAACCGTCGGGAAGCTCGTTGAGCCAAAATAGAGAGCATGTTCTCTATCTCCTCGTTGTTCAATGAGGAAATTTGGCTCGACGACCTTTTCGACCGCTCATCGGGAAACCTCGACTGGCGGAACGATGAGTTTCGCCCGTCGAGTTGCTCGGACGTGTGTACGCCACCTCAGTGTTCTTGGGCGTGTTATTTGGACATACTATATATATCTCTTCTGTGGCCCCAATGAATCCCAGAGCGCTGCACAGGACTAAGGATGAACTTGGGCGTGTTATTTGGAAATACCGTATTTATCAGCGTATAACACGCACAGGCTTTCCATTGCCCTGAATGCAGCCTTACCATTGCCATCAGTGCAGCCTGATCGATGCCCATCTGCAGCCTCGGAGGGGACAGGGAGGGGGAGGGACAAGTGCTGTCAGATTACAAACAGAAGAATTTCTTGTTTACTCGGTGGCCTCTTTGGGAGGGACAAGTGCCGTCAGATTACAAACAGGAGAATTTCTTGTTTACTCGGTGGCCTCTTTAAAGCAAAGTCCCGCCTCCTATGATAAACAGAACACTCATCCAATTGCATCCCAGGAAACGGGACTTCCGATTACAGACGCCGCCGAGTAAACAGGAGATTCTCTTCATGTAATCTGACGGGGCACGTCCTGTACCCTCCGAGGCACCTCCTATAAATTACGGTATATATATTTTGTGGCCCGCAGGTCACAGGGCACATGTGAGGCTGCAATGGCTATATATATATCCAAATCCCCAGGGGGCCATATTAAATCACCAGAGGGGCCGCAATTGGCCCTGGGCTGGACTTTGGACATGCCTGGTTTATAGCAAGCACAAGCTATGGGATCAACAACACCGGTTAGCCACTGTTTGCCATGTTTACAGACATTAGAGCATTTTTACAACTCAAAAACTCCTCCTAAAACCCACTAGTTCTGTATTTTTTTTTTTTTCAAACAGAAAACGCCCCAGCCAAAAACGCTGATAACAGCCTATGTGTGCATGGACACATAGGATAACATGCTGGGGAATTTCCTGGCTTAAAAAAAACCCTGCCAGAAGCCAAAAACAGCAGCTGTAAAAATGTCCAGTATCCATAAGGCCTTAGGCTTAAGGATAGGTTCAGATCACAGAAAACAAACTCTTTTGCGCACAAGAGGGTAGTCCAAGGAACAATTGTCCATAGAATTAGTGCCAACAACGGTGCCACCGGCCTTGCTGCCCTTCGTGGATGGGAGGAGTCTGGGAGGTTTCCCATGGCTCGTTGCTATGGTGCACGGTCATGTGTGTGTATGTGAGTGTGTATTAAGGGGAGGTCTAGAGAGTGTGTTACACTGCTGGGCTCTGATGAAGAGGCTTTGAGCTTCGAAACGTGTCAGCCGGCGGTGACCCTCTTCACTTCCTCCATGACCAGTCAGAGTGTGGTTCAAGGACGTCTTGCTGTTGTTTAAACCTCACTGCAAATCGTTCTACTACCATTGTGAGTAGGTCTTGTATATATTTTATTTCATTAAAATCTTTTAACTGTAATACACTAGGCTGGTGCGGCTTTGTTTTTTCTAAGGATAGGTTTACACTGGTGCAATTGGAGACATTACATGTAATTCGCATTCCTGTGCACAACGCATGTGATGTCTGTGCAGTGCGATTTCAATCATACAGTTTGTATCGCTGAAATCGCATTGCATTCGCACCAAAATGGTGCAGGACCATTTTTTTCTCTGCACCTGTTCACACCCATGTGATGTGAGTCTGGCAATCGCACTGCGTTTTGCAATCTGCTTTAAAGTGTTATTAAGATAACATTGACACCGCCACAGATCGCATGGATGCTGTGCGATTGCAATGCGACGTGTGAAACACACAGGATTCGCTGCATTTTCTGCATCACATAAGTGTGAACCTAGCTTGAGATCTTAAGCTTGGTACACACAGCTCCAGTGAGAGCCGCTGTACTATCCATCTGACATTAGTACAGTGATCTTACCCGCTGAGCTGTTGTGTTTTGACAGGGGGGTGGCCCCCGTCAGAACATTGTTGGAGAGTGCTGATTGGAAGTCGGTCGGCTGCTGGTCTTCCAGACATGACCAACATACACACGCATACCTCCCAACTGTCCCTGATTTAGAGGGACTGTCCCTGATTTGGAACAATCTCCCTCTGTCCCTCATTCCTCCTCATTTGTCCCTCATTTAGGTCTGATCTATATAGATGTATATAAAATGCACTTCTTATCTATCAAAAGGTGTTTCCCAGTGCTAAACCTTTGATCTGATTTCTAAATTGCTGCATTTGTAAATTCAAAAAGCCAATATAAAGGAATAGTGGTGATAAAATAAGCACTTGAGGGTTTAACCAATCCTATTTTTTGTACAATTCTCCTTTAAGGGGGCGTAGCAAAAGGTGTGTCCTATGCCTGCATACTTTTGAAGATAGGTGTCCCTTATTCCCATCTCAGAAAGTTGGGAGGTATGCACACGGCCAAAATGTTGGTTGTATTTTAAATATCTCCTGACATTCGGCCTGTGTATACCAGACTTTAAATCCAAACATCAGTCTCCTGATAAAGGCTTTCATTGTCTTTACTATAATATCTGTTGTGTTAAGTGAACAAAAACAAGGAGACGTAAAATGATTGCCCATACCCATGTGATTTGAATACATATAGTCATGCGTTTTTTCCCAACCTGCAGAAACCCATACAATTTATGAATGACTATTGTCTAAGTTAGTTAAATGCGTGATTGGCTGAAGGACATGCACTGAAAAAAAACAAGGGAATTAACTGGTTCCAGACCACCCTACGCACATATACTGCGGCAGGGTGGCCGTTCAGCATGAAATTATGTGCCTGTACGTGTTTTTTTGGGGTCTGGGGCACGCATGTGTGCCGCCAGGGACCAGCTCCCACTGTGATTCGACACAGCGGGAGCCAATCAGCACCCGGCGATCGTTCCTGAGAGAGGAAAAACAATATTCTGCCTATGTAAGCAAGGCAGATATACCATTCTGTCAGAGGGGAAGATGGAGATCTTGTGTTTCTGCTAAGCAGTAATACGGATCTCTGTCTTCCCCCCAGTCAAAGCATCTCCCACACAGTTAGTAAGCACTCCCAGGGAACACAGTTAAAGCAGAGTTCCACCCAAAAATTAAACTTCTGCTTATATGCTTTCTTCCCCCCTCCAGTGTCACATTTGTCACCTTTCAGGGGCGGCCCGATCTCCTGGAAGTTCGGCCCCCTCCTGCTTCCCATGCCGCTGGGTCAATTGGAAAGTGCAGCGCACTTTGTGCATGCGCAGTAGGGAACCAGGAGTGAAGCCGAAAGGTTTCACTGCCTGGTTCCCTTACCAGGAATGGCACTCGGTAGTCGATCCGAAAATCGGCTGGTGTGCCAAGATCGTGGGCTCCCTGGAAAGGTAAGTGCCCTAATATTAAATGTCAGCAGCTGCAGTATTTGGAGCTAAAAAAAATAAAAAATGTAACTCTTTGATCGCCCCTGATGTTAACCCCTTCCCTGACATTTCATTAGTACAATGACAGTGCGTATTTTTTAGCACTGATCACTGTATTAGTGTCACTGGTCCCCAAAAAAAGTGTCAGATTTGTCCGCCGCATTAAAAATATCCCATAGTTTGTAGACGCTATAACTTTTGCGCAAACCAATCAATATACGCTTATTGTTTTTTTTTTTTTACCAAAAATATATAGCAGAACACATATTGGCCTAAACTAAATGAAGAAATACTATTTTAATATTGGGTATGTTTTATAGCAGAAAGTAAAAACCGTAGAGGTAATCAAATGCCACTAAAAGAAAGCTCTATTAGTGGGGAAAAAAGGACGTCACATTAATTTGGGTACAGTGACACATTTGTCAGTTAAAGTGACGCAGTGCTGTATCGCAAAAAATAAACCTTCCCTGGGCTGTACTGGTTAAAGTCAGCAATTTTTCTGAATTATTGGTCCTATTTGCAATCAACAACTCTGCTTTTTCTTTTTTATAGCAAACATCATTGGATACTAAGTAAGTTTATTTACTGCCAGAGGCCTTCTGCTGACTACCTCAGAATTATTATTTCCATAGGATTCTTATACATGCCTCCCGTCTGTGAAGTGTGAGCAGACCACATAGATAGAGCCATACCTAAGAAGAAATTCTATGGTGCTGCTCCCCAAAAATACAGACTATGATAGTGTCACCTAGTCATACAGGATGGCAAGCAGATTACTACTTCCACAGAACAAGAGGAGAATGTAGCAATAGTTAGTTGTAGCATGTACTATGACCTACTAAAATCTATGTTTATTTTTTTAACACTTTTTCTTTTCATTTAACTTTATAACTATCACAATAGAGCTAACAATCCCCTATGTATTAGCATGGACAAGTGACAGGCAGGGGTGGACTGACAACTCATGGGGCCCCCAGACAATTGAAGATTCATGGGCCCCCTCGGGCTTACAGATGGCCACCACGCCAGGAGGCAGGGCAGCTAAAATCTCAGGATTTTCACATCAAAAGCATGTCGGTTTTAGGGCATATCAGGGACAGATGTAAAAAAAAAACACAGATTTTTGAAGGTGGTAATTGGTCAGCCTTTCACACTGCTGTATAGGTGATCTACAGTTGCCTGGACCACTTTTACTGAACAGCTGAATCATTGACTAAAAACAAAGCTACCTTTTCCCGCAACTGCGACCTTGTTCTAACCACTCGAAGTCAAGGCCATTTATAAACGGCGTAAGGACAGCAAGTAGTTAAATCTGATATACAGGCTAATCCTACACTCACCTCCCCCTTTCTCCCAAGTGGCATTTACTCACCTCAAGCTTATGTGGTTACTTCCCATTGGCTGTCTAGTGGCAGGGTCCTCTCAGGATCCAAAAGAGGGGTCTATAATGTTGACATTAATGCGTGGGGACTGTCAGAGACTGGCTTGCATGGGCACATTTGCAGTGTTGGATTAGCAGTCTCCTGCACCCAGAAATGGTGTCTGTGTTTGATC
Source organism: Rana kukunoris (assembly GCA_029574335.1). NCBI lineage: Eukaryota > Metazoa > Chordata > Amphibia > Anura > Ranidae > Rana > Rana kukunoris. The sequence goes on along the minus strand of CM056049.1, from coordinate 501,167,059 downwards.
TGTTTCAAGCAGGTTTTGCATTTCCATAGAAATTCAAAACTATGAGCAGGGCATTCTGATCCCTCCTGTATTGAATTGTATTGTAACTGTACTGTCTGCCCCCATGTTGTAAAGCGCTGGGCAAACTGTTGGTGCTATATAAATCCTGAATAATAATAATAATAATATAACGCAAGCCTGTTGACACGGGCCATAAATCTGTCCTATTGCTCCTGGTCTTATTGTGTGACAGAATTGATACATGACCCTGTGTTGTCAGCAATTAGGAACTGCATGCATTTCTACCAACATTAACAGGCATTGTTACATAGTTACATAGTCAGTCAGGTTGAAAAAAGACACAAGTCCATCCAGTTCAACCATAAAAAAATAAAATAATAATAATAATATCATGCAATCCCATATACCCAATTCTATACCCACAGTTGATCCAGAGGAAGGCGAAAAACCCCAGCAGAGCATGATCCAATTTGCTACAGCTGGGGAAAAAATTCCTTCCTGACCCCCCGAGAGGCAATCGGATATTCCTCTGATCAACTTTACCTATAAATGTCAGTATCCAGTTATTTTATGTACATTTAGGAAAGTATCCAGGCCTTACTTAAAGAAATCTACTGAGCTGGCCAGAACTACCTCTGCAGGGAGTCTATTCCACATTTTCACAGCTCTTACTGTGAAGAAACCTTTCCACATTTGGAGATAAAATCTCTTTTTCTCTAGACGTAAAGAGTGTCCCCTTGTTCTTTGTGTTGACTGTAAAGTGAATAACTTAACACCAAGTTTACTATATGGACCCCTTATATATTTGTACATGTTGATCATATCCCCCCTTATTCTCCTCTTCTCAAGAGTGAATAAATTCAGTTCCTCTAATCTTTCCTCATAGCTGAGCTCCTCCATGCCTCTTATCAGTTTGGTTACTATTCTCTGCACTTTCTCCAGTTCCCCAATATCCTTGTTGAGAACTGGGCCCCAAACTGTACTTCTGTACTTGCAGGCCCTTTAAAAGGGTTAAAACATGGGGAAAGATACATGTATTGCACAGATTTACTGCATACGTTATTTTAGAATTTTCACTCATACACACTCAAGGATTACTTTGCATTATACTGGTGCACCAGGAACAAACCCAAATCCCTTTAAAAGGACCCTCTCTGCTCAAATTACTGCTGACTTAATTATTTGCATAATCATGACACTATTTAGAATACCATATAAATACTACCAGGTGGTTTCAGTAATTTATGAAGGGAATTAGTCAGTGACTAAAGTTTCTACTCCTTGTTTTACTACAAATAAATAGTATGAGGAACTGTAAGATGGAATATTAAAAACTCTGGTCAGTTTTTATCCAATATGTCATTAGGCAATATATCTAATACTTACATTCATACTTGCACTGCCACATATTTTATTTACCTAACTAGATCTGAATAGGGCTAAAATAATTCAAAACACACATTTTATATAGATATACAGTACCTAAAGTATATATAAAGCTTTTTTTAAAGTCTAGGGAATGTTTTTTTATCAACAGTGAAGCATTGGGGATATTTCCCTTAGGCCCCATTCACATTGAGGAGTTTTTCAGGGGGTACAGCGCTAAAAATAGCGCTGCTATACTGCCTGAAAAACTCCTTCACTGCAACCTCAATGTGAAAGCCCGAAGGCTTTCCCACTGAGGCGAGGCGCTGGTGGGAGATAAAAAAATCTCCTGTCAGCAGCATCTTTGGAGTGGTGAGCAGCGGCATGTATACAGCTCTTTCACCGCTCCTTCCCATTGAAAACATAGAGGCGCATTACGGGCGGTATTAACTCTTTTATGGCCGCTAGCGGGGGTTAATACCACACCGCTAGCGGCCGTAACTTACGGCAAATCCGCCTGTATATCCCGCCGCAATGTGAAAGGGGCCTAAAACTCCTGTCCTTTTCCTTTAGACCTTAAAGTGGTTCCAAAGCCTAAACATTTTTGTCCTTCCTTAATGCATTCCTTGCAGTAAGGTAAAAAAATGTTTAGGTAGCAGTATGCCCTCCACCCCTCTTGCACTGTGCTGTCTGTTGCGGCTCTTTCCTTTTCTCCTTGCTCTCACAGGCTTTGCTGAGACAGTGGCAGCCATTGGCTCCTGCTGCTGTCAGTAAAATCCTGTGACAAGAGGGCGGGAGGCGGGACCAAGGCATACTCTTTGTGTTTATTGAAGCAGGCAGCCTGGCCAGAATCGAGCCCACAGGTGTGCCACTATAGGGAGTGGCTTTCCAATGGTGGCACACTGGGAAGAGGAGGGGTTTTCCAAAGTATTGCAAATACCATTTTGTCATCTGAACTCATGTCCCCACTGGAAAATATTGCCTCTATTCCTGTTCTGATGATAATCCAACATTTTAAATTTTCTGTCACTTTCAGTCCCTGTGACAATGGTCACCAGGACAAATAGATAGAGTGGATTTCCATAAGAGGTACATAGACACCAATATAAACCTAAGGATAGATTGAGGCACTGGATACAGATCTGCAATTATATAATGAGAGAAGTCCTTAGAAAACAAGATTGTGTTTAGCAGCTCACCACAAAACGGGGGACTCTCTCAAGAGACAGACATCACCCTATTTAGGAAGTATATATGCCTTTTACCCAAAGTTATCAATTTTGCAAAAACACCAGGCAGGCAATGCATTTCAGAGGCTTAGTACTTCCTCTGTCATCATGGTTCTAAAGTAAACTAAGTATCAGCTGGACCTAGAAACAAACTCCTCAAAATGTAATTGAAAGCAATACTAAGGCCGCGTACACACGATCAAATCTGTCTGCTGGAAACGGTCTGCCAGACCGTCCCAGCAGACAGATTCGATCATGTGTACAGGCGAGCCGACGGATTTGGCCAGCCGACAGATTTTAAAGCACACTTTCAAATCTGTCGGCTGGGAACCCATCCGCCCGACATGTGTGCTGGTTAGTACACTAACCAGCAGACATGTCTTCTCGCACACGCTTTGAATGGTTTCGACGCATGCGCGGTAGTGTTTTACTTCCTGGTGCGGTGATGTGGCGGCGTCAACATCACCGCCACGTCAGCGCGCCGTCTGCCGGCGGGGATTTTGGTTTGATCGTGTGTACACGATCAAACCAATACGTCCCCAGCAGACAGATTTGTTCAAATCGGTCTGTCCGACCGATTTGAACAAATCTGTCTGCTCGTGTGTATGGGGCCTTAAGGTTCAGCATTTTTTTTAAATAACAAGCACGGTACACTTACCTGCTCTGTGTAAGGGTTTTGCACAGAGCAGCCCCAATCCCCCTCTTCTCTGCGCTCCTGGCCCCTCTGCCCTGCTGAGTGCACTTATGGATGCTCGCTCCTGAGGCGCCTCTGCATGTCCATAAGACACAGAGAGGCTGTGTGTCTCAGCTAATGAGGAGGAAGAGACCCGGGAATGTAGCCGCTCTCGAGCACAGCATTGAATCGAGATCAGGCTCGGGTAGGTATTAGGGGGAGTATATAGAATTCTAGAATAGAATGCATGAAGGCAAAGAACCTTCAGCCTACAAAACCACTTTAAACCCCCACCGATGCGACTTGTCGTGCCATTTGACAGTTCCAAATCGCATGACAAGTCACACCCCTTTGCTGGCAATGGAACCGTTCATGTCGCAGCGATTATGAAAAAGGTTCCTGCACTAGTTTTTACTGATTTCATTGCTACTTGCATAGACTTTTGTAAAAAAAAAAAAGTCGCAAACATCAATGAAATTGGCAGTGCAAATCACAAGCTGCACCAATGTGAACAGGGGCTAAATCAGGAAACTAAAGCTGGCCATAGTTAGATCTTTATTTTGCTCATCTACACATTTGAGGTTGAAAAGAGGAATCCTCCCCGCTGTCAGAATACAATAGCACTGCTTGCTGCAGCGCTAATAGAAGGTATCCCAATTCGAGAGTAGCCTATCATTAGGTTGACTGCTCTTGAGCAATAGATGGATCAGAATTTGACTGGTCCTTGCTTGAAGGGGACATTTTTTGATTAATCGATGGCCAGCTTTCGATTTGCAGCTGCTATTTCCTTTTGGTATTTGAATACAAATTGTGAATACTTGTAGGTACTTGCAATGTCAACACAGGGCCCTCAGGTAACGGTGAACTTTTGATGAGGGAAATTTAAGACAAGTACATGGCTCCATTCCAAGTGGTTCCAAGAATTGCACCACACTCCCCCCACAGACCTCTGTGTCCTGCACAGAATCATAAATACTACAGGCAAGAGGTGTGCTTTCTAGTTCTGCAAGATACATTCTTCAATTTAACCTTTTTCAGTCAGTATGGCACAAAAGAAGCTCTTATCCTGGCTACCAAATACTGTATCCTGGGCTCTCCTAGAAATTGCGTAATGTGCTTTCTTTATCTCTGCCGTTATAGGCGAGGCGATTACAGAAAGAATGTCTCGGATATGTTTGCTTTGGATGTGCGGCCTTATGACGTCATACTTCTTCTGCACTTCGTCCTGACACGCTTACACGTTTGTAGAGGATATCCTGGGGATCTCCTTCCCTCCTGGCAAGGTGTGACAAGAGTTGAACAGACTGCTTGTCTGCTAACCCAGAATGAAGTGGAGGTGGTCACAATTTACCACAGATATCAATAGATTGGTCATAATAGATAGTAAACAGCTCAATCTTTAAGACTAGATTAGACTTGATAAACCCTACACGTGGACATTCTAAATTCCATACTGACTAATTTGAAAGTCATTTATAGCACCCTGAGGGGGAGCAGCTCATTATGACATGCGCCTTATCTGAACAATGCTAGGCTTGCCTTACAGACTGGGAGCTGTACATTTTTGTTATATGTAGCTCTGCCTCTGATTGGCTGGATTGGTGATGCTACAAACATAGCTTTCTACTTTCTTTCATTCTTTCTTTGTTTCCCTTATTTTTCTCGTTTTGTCCTGATCTCTCTAAATATGTGTATTCTTAACCCCTGTACCACTGGGAGGTTTACCCCCTTCAGGACCAGGCTACTTTTTGCAATTTAGCACTGCGCTACTTTAGCTGACAATTCCACTGTCATGCAACGCTGTACCCAAATAAAATGTATGTCATTTTTTTCCCACGAATCAAGCTTTCTTTTGGTGGTATATGATCACCCTGCATTTTAATTTTTTGTGTTATAAACAAAAAAAGACTGTCAATTTAGAAAAAAAAACATATATTATATATATACATATATATATATATATATATATATATATATATATATATATATATATATATATATATATATATATAGACATTCTGTTATAAAACATATCCAATAAAAAAACATTGCATTTCTTCATAAATATAGGCCAATATGTATTCTGCTACATGTTTTTGGTAAACAAATTCCAATAACGTATATTGACTGGTTTATGCAAACATTATAGCATCTACAAACTATTGGATATATACTGGAATAATATATATATATATAAGTTGCTGAACACCACCATTACTAGCACAAATATATATATATATATATATATATATATATATATATATATATATATATATATATATATATATATGTGTGCTAGTAATGGTGGTGTTCAGCAACTTATAGCAGCACTGCAATATTGGGGTGAGAAATCGGACACTAACTGACACTTATGACACTTTGCGGGAACCAGTGACACTAAAACAGTGATCATTGCTAAAAATATGCACTGTTACTGTACTAATGACACTGGCTGGGTAGGGGTTAAAAATCTAGGGCAATCAAAGGTCTGGCCTGCTGGGTCCCTCCCACACCTCTGCTCTCTGCACAGGCTATGTACAACACAGCGATAATTTAACTACTACTTTTACAAGATAATATCTGAATTTACTAAGGCATTTGGTGCATACAAAGTGGATTTATATCCTTTATGCATACCTCCCAACATTTTGAGATGGGAATGAGGGACACCTACTAGCAAATGTATGTAGGCATAGGACACACCCCCTGCCACACCCACATAAAGAAGAATTAACCCCCAAAAAATGCTAAATCCACAAGGGCTTTTTTTTTACCACTGCTATTCCTTTATATTGGCTTTTAAAATTTACAAATGCAGCAATTTAGAAATCAGATGAAAGGTTTAGAACTGGGAAACACTTTTTGAAAGATAAAAAGTGCATTTTATTAACAACTATCTAGATCAGACCAAAATGAGGGACAAATGAGGAGGAAAGAGGGACAGAGGGACATTGCTCTAAATCAGGGACAGTCCCTCCAAATCAGGGACAGTTGGGAGCTATGTTTATGGCTTTGGAGGAATATATTTAAATGAACGTTTTTGTGCCTGAAATTCAGCTTTAACTACTGTTTATGCTGCACTCATACAAGCAGATGCATTTGCCCGTCATCATAAAAGAAGGCATACTTTAGTGCATGGGAGTTGTAGAAACAGCGCGCTGACAGCAGCCAGTCATAGTCAATAACTGGCTAAAATATGCAGTGTCTGTATGCATAACCATGCAGTACTCATATACAAGGAAGTTTTCCCTGGACAAAAATGGCCCTGTATGTAAGTACCACTTGGATGTGCATATATCCCCCATACCATAAGGGATAATGCATGTTAAAGTGCAAGTAAACCCATCCATAAAACAGTTTAATTTCCGGCACGTGCTGGACTCCATGTAACACTCCCATTGGTTGTGCTCTCAACCAAACTGTCAAACAATCTAATGGCTGGTTTCATAACTGATCACATGTGCAGCATCATGGCAGTTGTAGATTAAACAGAGGCAAAAATGGCAGCCTCCTTGGCTGAAAACGATAGGGAGGTTTACTTACACTTTAAGTTTGGGGAGTACAGTGATAAGGAGTAGTACTTGCGATATTCCTAGCACTGGCAGGCTGCCTCTCCCTATGTGACCAGGTACCTTGGGCCTTCCCTCAAAGCCACCATTAGCCCTGCATTGTTAATGGTAATGCCAAGAGACCGCCCACGGTTTGGAGCTTCTGTAAAAGTAGGAGAGTGTCAGCGCAGTTGGCATGGGGAATCGGGGTAAGTAATACTGCTTGTTCTTCTACCGCCTAGACATTACGAGCATTAAACCCTTGAAGTGCAGGGGGACCGCACAGCAAGGGTATCTTTTCTTAAACTCCCCCAGGTATAAAGTGATTGTAAAGGAAAATATTTTATTAAAATAAAATGTAGCGCCCCCTTGCTTTTTGCAGGGGCACTGCATTTAAAACTAGTTGCTCCCAGTTGTGATTTGTCTAGGTTATTGACCTGTGTCATTCTGGAAAGGTTCACTGGCTCGGACTGCATTCTGGGGATGTCGTTTCATCCTTGGCCGGCAGTGGGAGCCAGCGGGATTTCTGGCAGATGGAGTCTTCCTCAGCAGCCAATTGGAGAGTTTTCTCCTTGCTAGGCATGCTGGGGAGGGGTATATCTGGGACCTGGGTCGGTGCTTCGGGTTCTTTCTCTTCACGTGTGCGGGGTCCCGGACTAAGGGTGTGGCATCCACCTTCAGGGTGTGCGCGCCCATGGACCCTACCGGCGGGGCCCCGCCTGGCTAGGTTCCTGGGCCTGAGTCTCAGTCTGAGACAAGAATCAAGGGACCCCAGTGATTTACTGGGTCTTCAAAGCTTAAGAGAATCCCAGACAGGGATTCAGTGACCGGGATGCTGGCAGGTATGCTCTCCTGCCGCCCGGTGACCTATGCAGAGAAACTACTGGGAGGATTCGCTCTGTTTGCACATATAGGGCCAGATTTAGTAACACTTGCGCTGGAGTATTTCGATATGCGCCGCGTAACTGTGAAGATGCGCCGTCGTTTCTATGTGCCCGTACCCACCAAACTAGATGCGCCCAATAACGGGCCATTTGTGACCGGCGGAACGTTCCGACGCCAGAGTATCGTCAGCGCTTAATTTCGCTTGGCGCATCAGTCGCGCCTATTGATTTCCCCTGCAAATATGCAAATGAGGGATTTTTCCCAATTCACGAACGGATTAGCACCATACGCTGGCTACATGCGCCGCGCGTATTTCGTCCGTCCGGCGCAAAGTTATTTCTACAAAAGGCTGCTTTATCTTTACTCCAGATGGCAGGTCAGCAGGAGAGCAGCTACAGCAGCGTTACCGGCGAGAAGAGCTAGCTGAGCACCCCCACTTGCAGGACAACACCTCTGTCCATGCTTGTCTGTCAAATTTTACAGCCATGGAGGAAGACATCATAGGTCTCCATAGCCGAGATGACGGCTGACAGCTCCTGGCCATTAAAGTTCAGCTTTCTCCTGTGTGTTTGCGGGGAACGGGAGCAGCCATCTCAGAACAAAAGTAACATCACTGCGGGGAGGGGGAGCAGGATATACTTTAGTGCCGGAATGGCGCTTCTACGGGCGCATTTAAACGCCCAACGGAAGGCATTGCGCTGACGTTTCCCGTGAAGTGGTGCCGACGGAAGTTGTGAGCATGCGCACAAAGGGGGCGAGTGGAGCCTCACTCACTGCGCATGCTCCGTGGTTGATGCGCTGAACGTAAGCCTCTGCGCTGGGCTCCGCCCATCATTTACATATGATCACACCCACTTCCCCTTGCGTGGGGTTACGCCAGCGCATTATCGTTACTCTGGCGCAAGTTTACGCGCAACTGCTATGTGAATAACAGTACTTGCGCTGAAAGGGTCGTCAGAGTAACGTAAATGAGAAGCGTTACTCTGGAGCAAAGATGCTCTCATCTACCTGAATCTGGCCCTTAGTCTATCCAAATTAACTGGCCTGTGGCAGAGGCCTAGAGCCGGGCCTGTGAGAGAGACCCGTTCCTCCCAGCCAAGATTCGAGGTGGCGCCTCAGCTGCCAGGTCTGTGTGAGAGACACCTGTCCGGGAGCACCTTACCCACTCAGTCTCATAGGAGTGGCGACGTGTGAAAGTTTGTGCTACTAAGGGCTGATCTGCCTTGCATATATCCAGGCCTGACATTAAAAGTTTCTCTTCTTTCATCAACCTGTTCTTCCTTCACCTGGAATTAAAGCATTGAGAAAATCTTTATTGACTGTGTGGACCTCTGTTTACTGTTAGATCCTTCTGGTGCATCCCTAGACCAAGCTGGGGTAACTTAATTTGCCGATCCCAAATCAAATTAGCGACTCCTTCGGGGGTAAGTGCTACAAAAATAACAAACATGTTATACTTACCTGCTCTATGCATTGGTTTTGCACAGAGCGACGCCAATCCTCCTCATCTCGGGTACCCTGCCATTGCTCTGGGCCCTTCACCATGCCGAGTGCCCCCATAGCAATTTGCTTGCTGTTGGGGTACTTGTGCGTGCATCCATAAGACACAGAGCATGGCTTAGCCCCGCGCCCCTAACCCCGCTCCCACCTCACTGGCTTTGATTGACAGCAGCGGAAGCTAATGGCTCCCGCTTCTACATCTCAGCCAATCAGGAGGGAGAGCCTCAGGTCTCTTGCTCATCACTGGATCGAGATGGGGCTTAGGTAAATATTAGTGAGGGCTGAGGGAGGAGCTACACACTGAAGGTTTTTATCTTCATGCATAGAATGCTTGAAGGTAAAAAACCTTCAGCCTTTACAACCACTTTAGGTTTCATGAGAGATAGAGCAATATACAATATCAGTTGTGGTTGCATAAAAATTTAACAAACATTGCTCAGTCACAGGATTCCTTGAGAACCTGTTTTTGCAATGTCGGAGGCATCTACATGAGAACACCTGCTAAACACAGCTAAAGTTACTGTTAAGCCTCCTATACTGTGCCATCCCTTGTGATAATCTGTTCTGCAAGCAGCTGGAATGCATTTTATTAGTTTCATGTCCAAGTGTTTGAACTTTGTACATTGTGATTGTATTTCAGTATGAGCTTATATATGTTAAACAAGTGTTAGAAAATGAATAAACATAAAAACTGTACATGAAGGCCAAGTGGCAGGGCAGTATATAAATGGTTAACCAGAGGGCGCACAGGCTGTGCGTTGCCTCGTTAACACTGACCAATGTCTCAACCAATCAGGTTCATGGGGTCTGGTTACCGGTCACCTGATTGGCTGAAGCGACATTGAGGGTGGGAGAAGACATTGAGTGAGTGTGGCTGACCTGAGAAAGGTAAGTGCCGGGCGGGGGAACTGACGGTATTTGATGGGGCAATCTGGCGGCATTTGAAGGGGCAATCTGGCAGCATTTTACATGGCAAACTGGCAGTATTTGAGGGGGCAAACTGGCAGCAATTGATGGGCAAAGTGGCTGCGTTTGATGGCACAGTGGCGACAATTGATGGCACAGTGGCTGCAATTGATGGCACAGTGGCAACAATTGATGGCACAGTGGCGATGGGCACAGTTGATGATGGCACAGTGGCTGCATTTGATGGCACAGTGGCTGCATTTGATGGCACAGTAGCGACAATTGATGGGCACAATGGCTCCCACCAGGGATGTCAATCACTGGTTGGAATGAGACAGCAGCTCTCATCCAGGGGCCATCTACAATGGAGCCAGACAGGTGGTAATGGACTTTAATTGGTGATAGCAACATCATAGCATAAAACCAATGGACCAATGTATTAAATAAATAGTAATGCACTTACTCAAGGAGCTTAAAATGCAGCATATGGAAAATTACCGGCTGGCTATAGCAAACGCCCATCCCTGTGGGTTTGTGGCAACGCAGTACGTCCCTCCTTATGACGCGTTTTGTCACAATATGACGTAGTAATTCTATAAGTTACCAGCAGGCTTCCAGTGTAAAGTCCCAATGCAGCGAGTCCCAAACCTTCTACTGATCAATTCCCTTTGAAGGCTTTCTTGTGCATCATCGTTAGAAGAGGCTTCCTTCTGGAACGACAGCCATGCAGACCAATTTGATGCAGTGTGTGGTGTAAAGTCTGAGCATCGACAGGCTGACCCCCCCACCCTTCAACCTCTACAGCAATGCTGGCAGCACTCATACGTCTATTTACCAAAGACAACCTCTGGATATGACCCTGAGCACATGCACTCAACCTCTTTGGTTGACAATGGCAAGGCCTGTTCTAAGAGGAACCTGTTCTGTTATACCGCTGTATGGTCTTGGTCACCATGCTGCAGCTCAGTTTCAGGGTCTTGGCAATCTTCTTATAGCCTAGGCCATCTTTATGTAGAGGAATGATTCTTTTTTTCAGATTCTCAGATAGTTCTTTGCCAGGTTTTCTCATCAGGTTTACCAAAACCATGTAGTGCAAGGGCCTGCCTGATTGCATACAAATTGAAACTCTTGAGGTTTGACCTCATATTAGATGGTTTTGGTAAACCTGAAGAGAAAACCGTCAGGAAAACTGATAGTGTGTATGGGGCTTCAGAGCAAGAACACCAAATATAACACAAGGTGGCTTGGAACAGCTCATGATCCAAAGCACACACATCATCTGTAAAACATGGTGGAGGCAATGTGATGACATGGGCATGCATGGCATCCAGTGGCACTGGGACACTGGTGTTTATTGATGATGTGACAGAAGACAGAAGCAGCTGGATGAATTATACAGTGTTTAAAGATATACTGTCAGCCCAGATTCAGCCAAATGCAGCAAAGTTGATTAGACGGCGTTCACAGTACAGATGAACAATGATCCAAAACACACTGCAAAAGCAACCCAGGAGCTTTTAAAAAAAAAAAGAAGTGGAATATTCAACAATGGCCGAGTATGTATATTCACAAAGGTCCCTGCCCTCAAGGAGCTTACAATTTTAGGTCCCTAACCCACATTAATACATATATACTAGCGCCAACTTAGACAGGAACCAATTAACCTACCAGCATTTGGAGTGTGGAAGGAAATCCAAGCAGGCGCAGCACATACAATCTCAAGGGGGTGTCGTGGTTGGGATCCAAACTGAAAACCCTGGTGCCACTAGGCGGAAGTGTTAACCACTTAGCTACTATGCTGCCCTTTATATTCCCCCCCCCCCCTTGATGTGTGCTTTAAAGAGAATGATGCCGCGTACACACGATCATTTTTCAGCATGAAAAAAAAAACGTTGTTTTTCAGCATGTCCAAAAAAACGTTTTTCCAACTTCATCATTAAAAACGACGTTGCCCACACATCATCGTTTAAAAAAAATTATGAACAAAGCGCAGTGACGTACAACACGTACAACGGCACTCTAAGGCCGCGTACACACGATCAAATATATCCGATGGAAACGGTCCTCGGACCGTTTCCATCGGATATGTCCGCCGGGCTGTTTTGGTCCGATGGCTGTACACACCATCGGATCAAAATCCATGCCGGTAACGTGGCGGTGACGTTGACGCCGCCACATCACCGCACCAGGAAGCAAACAACTTCCACGCATGCATCGCACCCGTACGACGCTTGTGCGGGCAGATATGTCTTGAGCGGACAATTTTTAAAGCATGTTTTAAAATGTGTCCGCCTGTCAGACATGTCCGCTAGCCCATACACACGATCGGATTTGTCTGCTGAACTGGTCCGTCGGACCAGTTTGAGCGGACAAATCCGATCGTGTGTACGCGGCCTAAAGGGGAAGTTCTATTCGCCTTTGGCCTGCTTTAGCTGATTCCTTGTTAGTAAAACACGATTTGCGCTTTTCTGTCGGTTATAGCGTGATGAATGTGCTTACTCCATTATGAACGGTAGTTTTAGCAGAACGAGCGCTCCCATCTCATAACTTGCTTCTGAGCATGCGCAGGTTTAAAACGTCGTTTTAGCCCCCACACGATCATTTTTTACAACCCAAAAAATGACAGCAAAAATGCAGCATGTTCGATTTTTTTTTTTGTCATTTTTCAGAACCTGAAAAATGATGTGTAACCCACACACCATCATTTTAAATGACGTTTTTCAAGAACAACGTTTTTTTCATGCCGAAAAATGATCGTGTGTACGCGGCATTAGTCATAACTTCTATAGTTTTATACAGCTTTGGAAAAGTCAAGCATCGTACTCACCATCAGCTCATTAAATAAAACTTTTGCTATTTTTCAATTATGGGAGCTGCTAGAATAATCCCTTTCAAAAAATTGCAGGCATGTTGAATGTCTGCATCTCCCTGCTGTTTGTTTTGACCCCTCCACTCCTCCGTAGCTAATCTATTATTAGCAAGTGCCCGCAGCTCTCAAAAACGTGCCTCTTTGCTGTCAATGAACATATCACAAAGCTGTGCCAGCAGCTTTAGGAGTATGGTCACGACATAGCATCAAGGGAGACATTGGGCAGGACATAGCGTCCAGGGACAAATTGGGCAGTCGCAAGTGTCAGAACAGAACGATTCTAACTTTGTAAAATAAAGACCCCAACCAGCAGAAATCCCCTGTGATTTGTGCTACCCTTTATGCCGCGTACACACGGTCGTTTTTTGCGATGAAAAAAAACCGTTGTTTTTTAAAACGTCATTTAAATTGATTGTGTGTGGGCAAAACGTCGTTTTTTGTCTTAAAAAAAACGACCAAAAAAAAATTCCAACATGCTTGAATTTTTGGTGTCGTTTTTCACAAAAAGTCACCGTGTGTAGCAAAAAACTTTGTTTAAAACAACGTTTTTCAACCCGCGCATGCCCAGAAGCTAGTTATGAAGCGAGCTTCAATGGAAAAGTGTGGTGAACGTAACCTTGTTTTTTGTGAAAAAAACGATGGTGTGTATGCAACATCGTCTTTGAAAGTGACGTTTCAAAAACGTAGTTTTTTACTTAACAAAAAACGTCGTTTTTTTTCATCGCAAAAAACGACCGTGTGTACGCGGCATTAGAGTAGTACTGTGGATTTTCAAGCTAGGTGCTTATGCCGCGTACACACAATCGTTTTTCGGCATGATTTAAAACAACGTTTTTAAAAACATCATTTAAAATGATCGTGTGTGGGCTTCACATCGTTTTTTATCTTCTGAAAAAATGACAAAAAAAAAATTGGAGCATGCTGCATTTTTAAACGTCGTTTTTTAAAATGTCGTTTTTCGGGTTGTAAAAATGTTTCGTGTGTGGGCTAAAACGGCGTTTAAAAAAACGTTGTAAACCAACCCGCGCATGCTCAGAAGCAAGTTAGAGACGGGAGCTTGAATGGAACTTCCCCTTTAGAGTGCCGTCGTACGTCACCGCGCTTTGCTCATCATTTTTAAAAAACTATGGTGTGTGGGCAAACGTTGTTTTTAATGATGAAGTTGGAAAAACTTCATTTTTCTTCATGCCGAAAAACAAAGTTTTATTCCATGATGAAAAAACGATCGTGTGTACGCGGCATTAGTCTTTTGTGAGTTCCATGTGTTCAGAAAAAGCATTAATAAAATGAAAAAATGACGGCAACAGAGCCTCTTTAATAACTCAACAGAATGAAAGTCTGCCAATTACATGAAAAAAAAAAAACCTATGGTGGGTGGGGAAGTCATCATTTTAATCTTGGAGAAGTATCATATTTGGCGCTAAGGCTGGGTAGTGTAATTTACTAGATTCTAGATATCCAAAACATTCTTTCCCATATACAAGACATGCCAGGAAAAAGTTCTTTGATACAGCCGTCCTAAGAAGGTGTGGATATCTTTATAACAGATTTATACGTGCTCACCCTTTGTACATGTACTACTCACACTGATGTGGGCTGCAGTTTAAAAGAAATCTGAAAACCCAAGGCATGCCAATAAATGGTTATCAGTTGTAAGTAATGAAAGTGCAGGCTCGCTCTCCTATGATCTAAATTGGTAACTGTACTTTGTGACAATCCCTCATGTTTAGACCATTACTCATAGCCATACAGTAGTAATGCTTTAAAGAGTATAGTACATGTGGATGAGTCTTCATATTACAAATTCTGTTGGCCCTACTTATTTGATGATCTGATTGATTGCCCCCAGCCTGCTGTTTAATGTGACAATGTTTTCCAGCTACAGGGAACTGAAACGTTAACAACAGTAGAACCAGATGTGATTACCCCAGACAGGAATCAAACAGCGAAACTACTGGATATTCTACCTTGTCTAGAAATTCTCCCTAGAGAAAGCTGTTACAGACCAAAACTAAGAACAACAGACATTGCCTCATCTTCTTTAACACAGAAGGAAGACTTCCTACTACTGACTCCTAATCACTCAAGGCAGAGTTTCTTTCAGTGCAATTAACCCCTTTCATACCTTTAACTGGATCTTATGCCGCGTACACACGATCATTTTTCGGCATTAAAAAAAAACGAAGTTTTCCAACTTCATCATTAAAACGACGTTGCCCACACACCATCGTTTTAAAAAAATGCTCTAGCAAAGCGAGGTGACGTACAACACGTACGACGGCACTATAAAGGGGAAGTTCCATTCGCCTTTGGGCTGCTTTAGCTGATTCCGTGTTAGTAAAAGACGATTTGCGCTTTTCTGTCTGTAACAGCGTGATGAATGTGCTCACTCCATTATGAACGGTAGTTTTACCAGAACGTCACATAACTTGCTTCTGAGCATGCGCAGGTTTTTTTACATCGTTTTAGCCCACACACAATCATTTTTTACAACCTGAAAAATTACATAGTTTAACCACTTAAGACCCGGACCAATACGCTGGTAAATGACCCAAGGTGTTTTTGCGATTCGGCACTGCGTCGTTTTAACAGACAATGCGCGGTCGTCGACGTGGCTCCCAAAAAAATTTGCGTCCTTTTCTTCCCACAAATAGAGCTTTCTTTTGTGGTATTTGTCACCTCTGCGATTTTTATTTTTTGCGCTATATACAAAAATAGAGCGACATTTTTGAAAAAAAAACACTATTTTTTACTTTTTGTTAAAAAAAAAATCAAATAAACTAAATTTTAGTCAAACATTTAGGCCAAAATTTATTTAGCCACAGCTTTAGTAAAAAAAAAAATCCAATAAAAAGAAATAGCTACCTAGCGAACAGTGACACTAATACAGCAATCAGAAAAATGATCGCTTAGTGATGCTGGCAAAGGGAGTGAAAGGGTTAACTAGGGCGGTTCAGGGGTTAAAACTTTATTAGGGGGGGTGGGGGGGCTATCCTGAACCTAACACTAACTTTTTTTACACTGCCTGTCAACTGAACTAAATGCATGATTAGATCACTGCATTCAGTGACACTGTGACAGGGGGGTGGGGGGGCGATCACAAGGGGTTAATATGCCTATGTGAGTGTGTGTCATTTGTGTTGGTGCCACTTACTTGTGAGTCTTCTCTCATCAGCAGCGCTGGGAAACAGGCTGCGATGAGAGAATACATAATTTCCTCCTTCCTGTGTAAACACAGGAGGAGGAAGTGACAGGTTGGGAGCGCGCTCCCATTGGCTGGGAGCGATCGCGGGGGGGCGGGTATTCGCCGACATCCGCCCCCAGATCCCGGATCGCTCCCGGAGCCAGGGGGACCCCCGCACGCCGCGGAGGGGGTCCCGATGGGACCCCCGAACCGCACTTGGCGGGGACGTAAATTTACGCCCTTGTGCCTGTACGTGCCATTCTGTGGCCGTATATGTGCGTGCGGGGGTCCTTAAGTGGTTAACCACTTCCCCACCGCGCCATAAGCATTTTACTGCTACGGCGCGGTGGAGTTGCTTTGACACGACGTCCCTGGGACGTCCTCGTGCACTTCCGCGATTGCGCGTCCCCTGGGACGCGCTCGCGAAAGTGTCCGTGCTCGCCGGGTCTAGAAGACCCGGCGCATCACGGATCACGGTAAATTGCCGCTGATAGCGGCCGTTTACCACGTGATCGCGCCGTCGAATGACGGCGCGATCACTTGTAAACAAACCGGCGTCATTTGATGACGCCGGTTCCTCCCTCTCCTCGCTCTCCGCTCTGTACCGTTCGGTACAGTGTGCGAGGAGAGGGGGGGGGAGCGGGGTGTCAGCAGCTGAGCTGTGGCTGGATCTGTGACAAATGCAGTCACAGATCCAGCCATCCCTCAAAACATCCCAGCTCTGCAATCCCCTAGTACCCTGCAATCCCCCCAGTACCCTGCAATCCCCCCAGTACCCAACAATCCCCCAGTACCCAACAATCCCCCAGTACCCAACAATCCCCCACAATACCCCAGTACCCCACAATACCCCAGTACCCCACAATACCCCAGTACCCCACAATACCCCAATACTCAACAATACCCCAATACTCAACAATACCCCAATACTCAACAATACCACAATACCCCAATACTCAACAATACCACAATACCCCAATACTCGGCAATACCCCAATACTCGGCAATACCCCAATACTCGGCAATACCCCAATACTCTGCATGATACTCGGCAATACCCCAATACTCGGCAATACCCCAATACTCGGCAATACCCCAATACTCGGCAATACCCCAATACTCTGCATGATACTCGGCAATACCCCAATACTCGGCAATACCCCAATACTCGGCAATACCCCAATACTCGGCAATACCCCAATACTCTGCATGATACTTTGCAATACCCCAATACTCGGCAATACCCCAATACTCGGTATACCCCAATACTCAGCAATACCCCAATACTCGGCAATACCCCAATACTCTGCATGATACTCTGGCAATACCCCAATACTCTGCAATACCCCAATACTCTGCAATACCCCAATACTCTGCAATACCCCAATACTCGGCAATACCCCAATACTCTGCATGATACTTTGCAATACCCCAATACTCTGGAATACCCTGCGCGATACTCTGCAATACCGCCTATGGAGATTTTTAAGTAGCGAAGTTTGGCGCCATTCCACGAGTGTGCGCAATTTTGAAGGGTGACTGTTGGGTATCTATTTACTCGGCGTACTTCATCTTTCACATTATGAAAAAAAATTGGGCTAACTTTACTGTTTTTTTTTTTTTTTTTTTTTACACAAAACAGTTTTTTTTAAAAACACGCGTTCAATAAATTTCTGCGAAAATACCGTGCGCGATAAAAAGTTGCAACAACCGCCATTGTATTCTTTAGGGTCTTTGCTAAAAAAGCATATATAATGTTTTGGGGTTCTATGTAATTTTCTAGCAAATAAATGATGATTTTTACATGTAGGAGAGAAATGTCAGAATTGGTCTGGGTGTTCCAGAACGCCTGATGGCGTTCCCTGCATGTTGGGCCTCTGTATGTGGCCACGCTGTGTAAAAGTCCCACACATGTGGTATCGCCATACTCGGGAGGAATAGCAGAATGTGTTTTGGGGTGTAATTTGTGGTATGCATATGCTGTGTGTGAGAAATAACCCACTAATATGACAGAAACAAGTTTTTTTTTTTTTTTTTTACAGAATTTTCAGTCGTTTTTCTTTTATAGCGCAAAAAATAAAAAACCCAGAAGTGATCAAATACCACCAAAAGAAAGCTCTATTTGTGTGAAAAAAAGGACAAAAATTTCAAATGGGTAGAATGTTGTATGACTGAGTAATTGTCATTCATATTGTGAGAGCACCGAAAGCTGAAAATTGGTCTGGTTAGGAAGGGGGTTTAAGTGCCCAGTGGTCAAGTGGTTAAAACGACGTTAAAAAATGCAGCATGTAATATTTGTTGTTTTTCAGAACCCGAAAAATGATGTGAAGCCCACACACGATCATTTTAAATGACATTTTTTTAAAACAACGTTTTTTTCATGCCGAAAAGTGATCGTGTGTACGCGGCATGAATTCCAAGAGAGGGGAAGGGCCTTCCAGACGTCACAGTGGTCACTCAATTGGAAACCCATCCCGCAGGCTCCTGATCACAAATAGAGATAATCGTGTTCAGGTGCTCTTCTGAACCCATATGACCAAACATGCTAAAAAAAGCTGTCACCTGTAATAGGCAAATCATCTGGTGTCGAGACTTTTCCCGTCTCTCGGTCACAATATACCTTCGCATTGTATATGTGTGGCTGTAGAGCAAAGAGTGCTCCCACAGCAGAGGATTGGTCCAGGTAATAACTTTCTGTGGGCTCAGCCATGTAGGATTGAAAGATCATCGGAACACAGCCGTACTCATCTCTAAACATAAACAGTTACAGCTGTCTGTGACAAAGTGGTCACTGTTCTGTGACACTTTCTCAGCAAATAAACCTCAGCTAGCATGGTTGCATATGTTCAGTGTGTGGATGTTAAAAGAGAAGTATGGCATTTTTTTAAATTTTTATCATACTTGTACCTAGGTCGATAGTCCGATGCTGCATCTGTCCCCCCGCCGGCTCTAACACTATGGTGTCCGTTTAAGAAGCAGTGAACAGCGGTGATCCCAGGGATCACCACTGATCACAGCCCATAAACAGCTTATGAAACAGAGATAATCGGGGAGAGAAGTGTTTGAATTTGTTCTCCCGCCAATTATCTCTACACACAGTGAAGTCTCATAGACTGACACAGAAACGGCCAGTTTATGAAGCTGTGATCTGAGAGCTTCACTGGCGATCTGTGTCAGAATTCACATGCCCCGATTCACAATCTCAGAGGTGGTGAAGCAGGGAGTAAAGAGGGAATCCCGGGGGTTCTGAGGAGGAAGGAGGAAGATTTTTAACTTCCTTCTACCTCGTTCTGACCCCCCAACACTGTAACCATGTCCCCCTGTAATATTTATGTGTATACATATATATACATACATATATATAATGGTACATGTTCATATATATAATGTGTGTGCATATACATGTATATATATAGTGTGTGTGTGTATACATATATATATTATGTAGGGGGACTCGTTATTTTAAATGCAATAACCACGCCGTCTGTCAGTGTACTGAGCAGTATAATTTATCACTGCTCAATAAACTGACATCTCCGTATTTCTGTGATTTATGGTACTGTAATCTGGAGTCTCACGGATTCCAGTATCAGAAGCCGTTCTCCACTGTTTGAAGCGTTGGAAGATCACTTCACTCCTCCAAGGGTGAAGCGATCTTCTCCGCTTCATAAACCGGCACACAGAGGAGAAAAATCTCCTCCGTGAATGCCGGAGAACGAAGCAGTGAATAATTTCACTGCTTCATAAAAGGACACCTGGAACTGAGTGAGCAAACACCGCCAATTGCTTGGTTTTCACAGCTCTGTGAGCAGAGATGGTAACTGTCAGTCACTGATCTCTGCTCTGCCCCTCACTGACGCTGGGCTGTGGAGTGGGTGGGAGTGGGAGATCTAGCTTAGGCTCTCAGTGGCTCATGAGAGCCTAAGCAGTTGCAGGACTAGGTAGGTTGGCGGAGACGGGATATATGGTCACTATCCTGGAGTGGCCTGTGACGTCAGCCTGCTGTCTGCTTAAAACGGGTTACAGGAGTGCAGAATCAACTGCACTCCTGTGATTCACAGGAGAAGTACAGCCAAGCAAGCTTTGGCTGTACTTCCCTTTTTAAGTGGAAGTAGAGGCAGAGATACTCACCTTTCCAAAGGTCCATTCACCACCGGCATCTTCTCCTGTGTGACGTTTTTGTTGGGCCTCTTCATTGGCTGGCGCAGGATAATGTCACTCCTGCCCAAGAGCTAATCATTCTGGCACGCATGAAAGGTCCAGCCACTGTAAGTTTAGATTCCCATGCGCAGCTCAGCTTATATTGTGGGGGTGGCTGTGATCAGGCAGGTAGGTGTTGTTTATTGCTGACTGCTCACAGTGTGGTACATAGGAAATGTAATTGCTCTTTAAGGCCAACCTCCCGACACACATACACTATATCACCAAATGTATTGGGACACCTGCCTTTGCAGGCATCCCGGTCTTAGTCCATAGGGTTCAAAATGTAGTTGACCCACAGCGATAACAGCTTCAACTCTTCTGGGAAGGCTGTCCACAAAGTTTAGAAGTGTGTCTATGGGAATGTTTGACCGCTCTTTCAAAAGCTCATTTGTGAGGTCAGGCACTGATGTGGACAAGAAGGCCTGGCTCACAGTCTCAGCTCCAATTTATCCCAAAGGTGTTCTATCGTGTTGAGGTCAGGACTCTGTGCCAGCCATTCAAGTTCCTCGACCACCAAACTCGCTCATCCATGTGTTTAACGACCTTGCTCACTGGTGCGCATCCATGTTGGAACAGGAAGGGGCTACCCCCAAACTGTTAACACAAAGATAGGAGCATGAAATTGTCCAAAATTTCTTGGTATGCTGACACCTTAAGAGTTCCCTTTACTGAAACTAAGGGCCAAGCCCAACCCCTGAAAAACAACCCCACACCATAATCCCCCTCCACCAAATGATTTGGACCAGTGCACAAAGCAAGGTCCATAAAGACATGGATGAGAGAATTTGGGGTGGAGGAACTTGACTGGCATGTACAGAGTCCAGACCTCAACCCGACCTTTGGGGTGAATAAGAGTGGAGACTGCAAGCCAGGCCTTCTTGTCCACCTCACAAATGCGCTTCTGGTAGAATGGTCAAACATTCTCATAGACACACTTTCAAACAGCATCACTGATGTAAATCTTATCTTTCAAATATTTACCAGATGCATTGTTCTCAGCTATCTCTGTGAACTGCAAAACATCACCCCAATATGCTATAGCGAAGTGTAGAGGGGGGGTTGGGTGACAATAATCCTCCCCCATAGATAAAGCATAGGAAGTGAGTGTTGTCACTCCAAGACAAGAAGTGTGTTACTGGTCCAACCACAGGTAAAAATACAATAAAAAAGCCTTGAAAATGAATGTAGCCATCACATCTAAAGACTGAAATACATTGCATTTTAGCTCCATGCAGGCAGGGAGGCTAGGATGTAAAATGTAAAGTCATACCTAAAGACCTTTTCACACGGGACCCTTTTTTGCATGGCCCATTTAGGTCCATGTACGGGTGTTGCGTGCATACGCATGCTGGTGTCCTATTCACTTCTATTGGGACAAATGGCCGCACAGACACAATTGCTGTGTCCTATTATGTAGTTCGGGTCCCCAAATGCATACGGGGTGCGTTCGTGGACCAACACTCACCTGCATGTTATATTAGGACACAGCAGCTGTGGCTGTGCAGTAAAGTGCCCTGTCTGAATGAGACCTGAAAATGGCATTAGGTTAACACTGCAAGAATAACTCAAAATATATAGTGACTGTAAACCTCACACTTAAGCCCTGTACACACGATCGGATATCTGATGGAATCTAATCCGATGGATTTTTTCGTCGGATATCCTATGAAGCTGACTTTCATCAGTCTTGCCTACTCACCATCGGTTAAAAATCCGATCGTGTCCAAACGCGGTGACGTAAAACACTACGACAAGCTGAGAAGAATGAAGTTCAATGCTTCCGAGCTTGCGTTGACTTGATTCTGAGCATGCATGGATTTTTGACCGATGGACTTCCACACAGACGATCGTTTGTTCTATCGTTTTTTTTATCCATAGGAAAATTTTAAAACATGTTCTATTTTTTTCACCCATGGAAAACAAACCGATGGGGCCCACACACGATTGGTTCGTCCGATGGAAACGGTCCATCGATCTGTTTTCATCAGACAAAAAGATTGTGTGTACAGGGCTTCACTCTATAGCTTTATACCTCACTCTCTATGGTTAGCATTAAAACTGTGCTCAGCGACAGTGATAAGCATCATGTACAGAGATATCATGGGTGAATAGAGATTTTAAAACACTAAACAAACACTATTAGCAGTCATATAACTTGTGATGTCAGAAACTGAAGGTTGTTACAGCAACAAGTGGTAAACACTGAAATGTTTGGAGCTTTTTTTTTTTTTTCCTCTCCCCATAGTTAAACCTTATAAATGACTTCCGCTGCATGAACCTTTGACAGCAGGTATGTTACCATTCATTACCAACACTGATATGACATATAATGTTATTTAAACAGGTGGTTCAGCTTTAAAAGACATGACTGGGGTATTGTCAATGTTCCGGCTGCCGTGATCCACAACAATTTTCCCCCAACAGACCACTACTAGAATAAATCAGACAATATCATTTTATTTGGATTTAAATGGCCATAGCAGCCTTTTATCAGCCTTCAATAACAAAAATACAGCTTTAATATTACATCATATATATATATATATATATATATATATATATATATATATATATATATATATATATATATATATATATATATATATATATAAAAAAAAACATAATAACAACAGTAATGTAACTAACTGACCTTCTAATACAGGGGTGGCAAACTCAAATTAATCGGGGGCCGCATCTGCAGTATGGTTACCCTCAAAGGGCCGGTTGTATAGGATTATGCATCTACTCTTTATTATCATAAATAATGACCAGCAGTGGCAGTACATTCATTCATCTGTGACCATGGCCAGTGAATTAATTTGTCTGTGATCGTGGCAATAAATGTATTAATCAGTGACCATCACCAGTGCAGAACATGTCACATTATGACATCAGTTACTATGACCAGTGGCAGACAGTACATCCCCCTCCCCACCATGCTGCATATTCAAAAAATCTGAATGTCAGTCACAGTTCATAATCTTTATACACATATCGCATAATTACATCAGTTACTATGACCAGTGGTGGCAGACAGTACACCCCCCCCCCCCCCCACAGACTGCCATTCAGATTTTTTTTAAATGCAGCATGGCGGGGGGATGTACTGTCTGCCACCACTGGTCATAGTAACTGATGTAATAATGTGACATGTGTATAAAGATTGTGAACTGTGAGTCACAGTTCATAATCTTCATACACATATCACATCAGTTACTATGATTGACCAGTGGTGGCAGACAGTACATTTACCCCCCTCCCCCCGCAATGCTGCATATTAAAAAAATCAGAATGGCAGTCACAGTTCATAATCTTCATACACATATCACATTATTACACATCAGTTACATTATTACATCAGTTAATAGACTGCCATTATGATTATTTTATTAATATGCAGCATGGCGGGGGGAGGGGGGTAAATGTACTGTCTGCCACCACTGGTCAATCATAGTAACTGATGTGATATGTGTATGAAGATTATGAACTGTGAATGCCATTCTGATTTTTTTAATATGCAGCATGGCGGGGTAAATGTACTGTCTGTTCATAATCTTCATACACATACATATCACATCAGTTACTATGATTGACCAGTGGTAGCATACAGCACATTTACCCCCCCCCCCCCGCAATGCTGCATATTAAAAAAAACAGATCCGATCACAGTGTAGTAGTCAGTAGTTTTTGTGTTAACCTACTTTGGCAATGGTGGTGTAACTGGATTTTCTTCCCTCTCGGCGGCGCTGGCTCCGCCTCTTCTTGTAACTTTAACAGCGGGCTCTCTCCTCGGGCTCGTGCTCCTCCCATTCTCCTCCTCCCATCCCCTCCCACATACGGCCGTGACCCCTGAGATACGTCACGCCGCTGGGAGGGGAGCAGGGCCGATCTGTATTGATGGCATTGGCTGCCGCAGCGTGATGGGTGGCTATTGGCTGGCGGCGCCGGGTACTGCAGCGAGGTTAATACTGAATCCTGAATACTGAATCCGAATCACCCACTGACATTCCCATCAGCCGATTGGGAATCCTGATTGCCAGTCCATGTGATGCGGGCCACATTACAAGGTCCGGCGGGCCGGATTCGGCCCGCGGGCCTTGTGTTTGCCACCCCTGTTCTAATAGGTCTTGGGTTTTTGATCAAGCAAGTGATCAAATTACCAGTTGTATCTGCCACAAGCTTGAAAATTAAAGCCCCCAGCCCCAATTACACCTACTCGAGCCAGTGCCAGGTCATCTAGAGGCCAGGGCGAACATGTCAAATTGCGTCCACCCCAAGATGAAGATGTATAAGCATTCTGTATCGGCCAAATCACCACTCCCCCCCCCCCCCAACAAAAATAAAAAATACACACTTGCTTACCTTCCAAGCAGAAATTCCCCCTCCTAACAGTACAAATCTGCCCCCTGCTGAAATTCCCCATTCCAGCACAAATCTTTACCCCCCACCTTCCCCTTTCACCTCACATACTCTCTCTCCCAGTATGCCCACAGTACAAATACTCCCCGCAAAAAGCCCCATTCTCCTAGCACAAATCCTCTACCCCTCAAATTTCCTCTTTAAGCACAAATCCTCTCCCCAAACTTCAGATTCCCCCCTCCCTGTACAAATTCTACTTCTCCATCTTAGCACAAACTCCCCAACCCCCCCCCCCCATCCTAGTACAAATTCTCTTCCCCCATCCCTCTTCCCAACACAAATCCCCCTAAATCACCACTCCTAGCACTCCTCTCCAAATCTTCTCTCCTAGAACAATTCTTACCCCCGGCTACCCCCCAAATTCCCCCAATCTCATTGTGGTGCCCCCACCTCACATGATACCACAGTGCCCAGGGCAGCCATCCCTCCTACCCACCCCTTGTCCCAGCCCTGGATACAGCCCCAATAACCGGTAACACATTACTGCCAACACTCAGTAGGGAAGGTGTACCCATATCTGAGATGGGCCCAACCTCATTGTTCTCAAAACACATAACCATCCCTGCCTTCAAAAACCTTGCAACATCTGCCACTGACACCCAAGCATGACTCCTTATGCTTGGGTGGCGGGCCACAGCCTAGGTGCACACTAAATACCCTCCTGTAAACCTAAAAAACACAAATCTATCCCCACGCTATTCAGGTAAACGCCGTCAACTTTCAGAAAAAGCCAGGTATTTTGCTCCAAATCCAAATGCCGAACCGCCAGGCCACCATTTCACACAAAATAACTTAGTAACTTCCTTATGGACTTTAATTCTGGCTTTGTTGAGCCTCTTCACAAACCAGGTCATGCACCAAAAAGTCAGGTCCATAAATATTGGGACATCAACACAATTCTAATCTTTTTGGCTCTATACACCACCACAATGAATTTGAAATGAAACAAACAAGATGTAATTTACTGCAGACATTTTCCTTTAATTTGAGGGTATTTACATCCAAATCAGGTTACGGGGTAGGAATTACAACAGTTTGTATATGTGCCTCCCACTTTTTAAGGGACCAAAAGTAATGGGACAGATTAACAATCATAAATCAAACTTTCACTTTTTAATACTTGGTTGCAAATTCTTTGCAGTCAATTACAGCCTGTAAGTCTGGAATGCATAGACATCACCAGACGCTGGGTTTCATCCCTGGTGATGCTCTGCCAGGCCTCTACTGCAACTGTCTTCAGTTCCTGCTTGTTCTTGGGGCATTTTCCCTTCAGTTATGTCTTCAGCAAGTGAAATGCATGCTCAATCGGATTCAGGTCAGGTGATTGACTTGGCCATTGCATAACATTCCACTTCTTTCCCTTAAAAAACTCTTTGGCCGTGTACACACGACCAAATGAATCTGTTCAAATCGGACGGACAGACCGATTTGAACAGATTTGTCTGCTGGCTGTTTTGGTTTGATCGCTGTACACACGATCAAACCAAAATCCCCGCCAGCAGACAGCGCGGTGACGTGGCAATGACGTTGACGCCGCCACGTCACTGCACCAGGAAGTAAATCACTTCCGCGCATGCGTCAAATCCATTCGACGCATGTGCGGGCAGATATGTCTGCTGGTTAGCGTACTAACCAGCAAACATATCGGTCCGACGGGTTCCCAGCAGACAGATTTTAAAGCAGGCTTTAAAATCTGTCTGCTGGCCAAATCCGTCGGCTCGCCCGTACACACGATCGAATCTGTCTGCTGAGACGGTCTGTCAGACCGTTTTCAGCAGATAGATTTGATCGTGTGTACGCGGCCTTTGGTTGCTTTCGCAGTATGCTTCGGGTCATTGTCCATCTGCCCTATGAAGCGCCGTCCAATGAGTTCTGAAGCATTTGGCTGAATATGAGCAGATAATATTGCCCGAAACACTTCAGAATTCATCCTGCTGCTTTTGTCAGCAGTCACGTCATCAATAAATACAAGAAAACCAGTTCCATTGGCAGCCATACATGTCCACGCCATGACACTACCACCACCATGCTTCACTGATGAGGTGGTATGCTTTGGATCATGAGCAGTTCCTTTCCCTCTTCATACTCTTCTCTTCTGGTACGAGTTGATCTTGGTCTCATCTATCCATAGGATGTTGTTCCAGAACTGTGAAGGCTTTTTTAGATGTTGTTTGGCCAACTCTAATCTGGCCTTCCTGTTTGAGGCTCACCAATGGTTTACATCTTGTGGTGAACCCTCTGTATTCACTCTGGTGAAGTCTTCTCTTGATTGTTGACACACATACACCTACCTCCTGGAGAGTGTTCTTGATCTGGCCAACTGTTGTGAAGGGTGTTTTCTTCACCAGAGAAATAATTCTTCGGTCATCCACCACAGTTGTTTTACGTGGTCTTCCGGGTCTTTTGGTGTTGCTGAGCTCACCAGTGCATTTTTTCTTTTTAAGGATGTACCAAACAGTTGATTTGGCCGCACCTAATGTTTTTGTGCCGAACACAAAGTGGACCAGAGGAATCTGTGAGGGAACCTCATCCTTACACGTCATGGATGAGGTCCGATTCTGTACAAGGTCACAGATGACGAATTCCTGGAGCAGAAGGGCCAGAGGTGCTGCTGGAATGTATGTCCAGATAAAGTTCTCTATCATGGACTTGGGGCAGGAGAAGGTCAGTGTGCATACCACAGTGGAGTGCTGGTTGCAGAGGCATACCAGGAAGTCTGGGAGGGAACATCATCCTTACACAGTCATGGATGTAGTCTTCATCTTTACACGGTCATTGATGAGGAGTCCCGGAACGGAGCAGAGACTGTGGGGTGTAGTGTCAAGTCGCTGTGGCCTGAGGGTGCAGGATTTCCAAGTCAAACTGGCAAGGAGCAGCAGTTTGCCTGTTGCCATGTGCTACTAGAACTGCTAGGCCGCTGGGGAGAGGTGCTGCAGACCTCTGGCCTAGTAATACCGTTTAGGTAACACAATTCAAGGAACTTTGTAACAGTAATTAGCAGTGGCGTAACTAGAGACTTCAGGGCCACGGTGCAAGAAATCATGAAGCCCCCCCCCCCCCCCGAAAAGACTGATTTTGATACTTCATTTTTTTACACTGTACAACAAAGTAAAACAATTCTGTTTCTGATTTCACATGAGGGGGGGGGGTGGCTGCAGTGTGGCAGTGCCATCCTCTCCCACCACCACCTGTGCCTCTTACTGATCTCATCACTATCCCCCCACCACCTCTGTTGTAGAAGTCATAGGGGGATAGGGATGAGATCAGTGGTACGGCTGTAGGGGGATGGGATCAGTAAGAGGCACGGGTGGTGGCGGGAGAGGATGGCATCACCACTGCCACCCCCCTCAAGTACCAACGGCACCACCCCCCTCATGTATCACCACTACCACTCCGCTCTAGTATCACCGCTACCACCCCCCCTCAAGTACCAGCAGTGGTACTTGAGGGGGTGGCTGCAGCGGCAGTGTTGGTGCCATCCTCTCCCACCACCACCTGTGCCTATTACTGATCCCATCCTCCCACCACTGATCTCAGCCCTATCCCCCATCACCTCTGTTGTAGAAGAACTGGGGGGGGATAGGGATAAGATCAGTGGTGGGGGGATGGGATCAGGAAGAGACACAGGTGGAGGAGGTTGGCATCGATTGCTCAGCTCTGAAAAAATTTCACTTACTGTCAATCAATCGAATCCCTGGGAATTCCGTTCGATCAGTTACGGTCACCATCACTGTGCCTTCTAATCTCCCACCAGGATGCCTTCTTGTCTCATAGGTAGACGGCATAGGTACTCCACGCAGAGAGGAAAGCTCCTCCCCCGCCTTCTCTCATTGGTGTCAGCCCCCAGTCTCAGCGCTCCCTCTGCCCAGGCCCAGATTTATTTCCTTTGCTGCCCCAAGGCCAGGTCCTTCAATGCCACCCCCCCACACACACCATCACATAGGGGGACTCCCCAGAGAGCCCCTCTTAGATCAGGGTCCCCAGAGAGCCTTCCTACTTACATCAGGGTCCCCAGAGAGCCTTCCCCTACATTAGGGTCCCCAGAGAACCTCCCCTTACATCAGGGTCTCCAGAGAGCCCCCCTTACATTAGTGTCCCCAGAGAACCTCCCCTTACATAAGGGTCCCTAGAGAACCTCCCCTTACATTAGTGTCCCAAGAAAGTCCCTCCTTACATTAGTGTCCCCAGAGAGCCTCCCCTCTTACATTAGTGTCCCCAGAGAGCCTCCCCTCTTGCATTAGTGTCCCCAGAGAGTCTCCCCTCTTACATTAGTGTCCCCAGAGAGTCTCCCCTCTTACATTAGTGTCCCCAGAGAGTCTCCCCTCTTACATTAGTGTCCCCAGAGAGTCTCCCCTCTTACATTAGTGTCCCCAGAGAGTCTCCCCTCTTACATTAGTGTCCCCAGAGAGCCCCTTCCTTACATCAGGGTCCCCAGAGAGCCCCCCTTACATTAGTGTCCCCAGAGAGTAGGCATGTGCATTTCGTTTCGTTCCGAATCAAAATTCGGACGAATTTTCCATTATTCGGACATTCGGATGCATACGAATTTCCGAATTGCTATAATAGCGAAAAATTTCGACCGTTTTCGGAATTCGTTCATTTTCGACCGAATTTCGAAAAAAAAATGGTCGAAATCGAATTTTTTTTTTTCGAATTCCGAATCGAATACCCGCGGACTAAATTCGATCGGAATTCGAAAAAAAAAAAAAAAATTCGAATTTAATTCGAAAAAAATTCTATTCGAAAAGAGACTATTTGTTTTCTAATCTGGTTGAAATATTTTCGATTTCGACCGTTTTTTTCGAAATTCGGTCGAAAACGAACGAATTCGAAAACCGGTCGAAATATTTTCGATTTCGACCGTATTTTTCGAAATTCGGTCGAAAACGAACGAATTCCGAAAACGAATTCAACACATGTAACGAACCTAACTTAACGAAATTTATTAAATGACGAATTGAAACGAAACGAAACGAATTTTTCACTTTTGCACATGCCTACCAGAGAGCCTACCCTCTTACATTAGTGTCCCCAGAGAGTCTCCCCTATTACATTAGTGTCCCCAGAGAGCCCCTTCCTTACATCAGGGTCCCCAGAGAGCCCCCTTACATTAGTGTCCCCAGAGAGTCTCCCCTCTTACATTAGTGTCCCCAGAGAGTTTCCCCTCTTACATTATTGTCCCCAGAGAGTCTCCCCTCTTACATTAGTGTCCCCAGAGAGCCCCTTCCTTACATCAGGGTCCCCAGAGAGCCCCCTTACATTAGTGTCCCCAGAGAGCCTCCCCTCTTACATTAGTGTCCCCAGAGAGCCCCTTCCTTACATCAAGGTCCCCAGAGAGCCCCCCTTACATTAGTGTCCCCAGAGAACCCCACCTTACAACAGGGTCCCCAGAGAGTCTCCCCCTACATCAGGGCCCCCAGAGAGTCTCCCCATACATTAGGGCCCCCAGAGAGTCTCCCCATACATTAGGGCCCCAGAGAGTCTCCCCCTACATCAGGGTCCCCAGAAAGTCTCCCCCTACATCAGGGTTCCCAGAGAGCCCCCCCCCTACACCAGGGTCCCCAGAGAGTCTCCCCCTACATCAGGGTCCCCAGAGAGTCTCCCCCTACATCAGGATTCCCAGAGAGCCCCCCTTACACCAGGGTCCCCAGAGAGCCTCCCCTCTTACATTAGTGTCCCCAGAGAATCTCCCCTTACATCAGGGTCACCAGAGAGCCCCCCTTACACCAGGGTCCCCAGAGAGTCTCCCCTTACACCATGGTCCCCAGAGAGTCTCCCCCTACATCAGGGTCCCCAGAGAGTCTCCCCATACATCAGGGTCCCCAGAGAGCCCCCTTACACCAGGGTCCCCAGAGAATCTCCCCCTACATCAGGGTCCCCAGCAGAGAGTCTCCCCCTACATCAGGGTCCCCAGAGAGTCTCCCCCTACATCAGGGTCCCTAGAGAGTCCCCCCCTACATCAGGGTCCCCAGAGAGTCTCCCCCTACATCAGGGTCCCCAGAGAGTCTCCCCCTACATCAGGGTCCCCAGAGAGTCTCCCCCTACATCAGGGTCCCCAGAGAGTCTCCCCCTACATCAGGGCCCCCAGAGAGCCCCCTTTTACATTAGTGTCCCCAGAGGCCCCCTTCCTTACATTAGTGTCCCCAGAGGCCCCCTTCCTTACATTAGTGACCCCAGAGGCCCCCTTCCTTACATTAGTGTCCCCAGAAGCCACCCCTCTTACATTAGTGTCCCCAGAAGCCCCCCCTTACATTAGTGTGCCCAGAAGCCCCCCCCCCTTACATGAGTGTGCCCAGAAGCCCCCCCTTTCAATTAGTGTCCCCAGAAGCCCCCCTCTTACATTAGTGTCCCCAGAAGCCCCCCTCTCTTACATTAGTGTCCCCAGAGGCCCCCTTCCTTACATTAGTGTCCCCAGAGGCCCCCTTCCTTACATTAGTGTCCCCAGGGCCCCCCCTCTTACATCAGGGTCCCCAAACAGCTGACTCCCCCTTGCAGAAGTTCCCCTGTACCTGGCTGGTGGAGGTGGCGATCGGCAGCTCTATGGTGTCCACAGGCAGGGGGATCTCACTGGGGCTTGTAGTTCTCCGAATCATGTATACAACAGAGGGGGAGGGGCCTCTGACCCGGGCATCAACAACAGTGTGCAAGCAGAGTGAAAGTGAAACTGATACCTGCCCGGGTCAGAGGCCCCTCCCCTCTCTGTATACACTGACACTCGAGCACTACAAGCCCCAGGGAGATCACGTTGCCCACACAGGCACCATAGAGCTGCCGATCTTCCACCTCCTACCACATCTCCCCACTCTAAACAGCCAGCCAGAGGTGCAGGGGGAGATGCCGGGTCTTGGGGGGGTTGCTACGATGCCGCCCCTGCATCCACTGCCAGTGCCTTGTCGGCACCCGATCACCGCGGCGGAACGGCTCCTCACACTGGCAGGCGGTGGGCGGGCCCCTCACACGGGCGGCGGGCGGGCCCCCCCGACTTGGCTAAACCACAGGGCCCAGTCGCAACCGCGACTGCTGCACCTATGAAAATTCCGCCACTGGTAATTAGGTACAGCCAGCAAGTTGTGGTTATTCAGAGTGATCCCCTTTTCATATACTGGAAGTAATGAGACAGGAATCTAAGGCCGCGTACACACGATGAGACATGTCCGCTCAAACATGTTCGACGTACCGTTTGCAGCGGACATGTCTCATCGGATTTTGGTCCGATGGTGTGTACACACCATCAGACCAAAATCCCCTCTGGCTGAGGACGCGGTGACGTGGCGGTGACGTTGACGCCGCCACGTCACCACTCCAGGAAGTAAAATACTTCCACGCATGCGTCGAATCCATTAGACGCATGCATGGACAGTTATGTCCGCTGGTGAGTGTACTAACCAGCGGACATATCCGACAGACATGTCTCCGGCGGACAAATTTAAAAGCATGCTTTGAAATTTGTCCGCTGGTAAAACATGTCCGATAGCCCATACACACGATCGGAGATGTCTGCTGAAACGGTCCGTCGGACCAGTTTCAGCAGATAAATTCAATCGTGTGTACGCGGCCTCACAGTTTTGCAGTAAAAGGATTTGTACAGGAGGAGAAAAGTCCTGGGAGTGACATTCTACAGGAGCTTGTGCAGAGGAGGAGGAGCAATAGTCTGCATGGAGATATGCAGGGGAAGAGACTGTGAATGTTAGAAGTGCATCAGTTTTCAGGGCTAAATCTACTAATCAATGTTCTCTAAATGTGATGGCAATTCAATAAGTGCCACCGACTGAAAAAAACACTGCATACCCCACTGAGCCTGTTGAATACATATACAGGTCCAAAATCTGAAACGGCCACATACATCCACAATGATTGCCATTTGTAATTGCCAAGAAACATTTCCCACACCCTTAAATCCTCCATGGGCCAGATTCAGGTAGAGTTATGCCGCGTACACACGGTCGTTTTTTGCGATGAAAAAAAACAACGTTTTCTGTGAAGTAAAAAACAACGTTTTTGAAACGTCACTTTTCAAAGACGATGTTGCATACACACCATCGTTTTTTCACAAAAAGCAAGGTTACGTTCACACACTCTTTTCCATTGAAGCTCGCTTCATAACTAGCTTCTGGGCATGCGCGGGTTGATAAACGTCGTTTTGAACGACGTTTTTGCTACACACGGTGACTTTTTGTGAAACAAAAAACGACGTTTTGAAAAACGACACAAAAAATTCAAGCATGTTGGAATTTTTTTTTGGTCGTTTTTTTTAAGACAAAAAACGACGTTTTGCCCACACACGATCAATTTAAATGACGTTTTAAAAAATGTTGTTTTTTTTCATCGCAAAAAACGACCGTGTGTACGCGGCATTAGGCTGGAGTATCAGTGATACTCCAGCCTAACTGTTACTTTAAGCCGGCGTTTCTGTTTTCTGTAACCAGAAAACAAGAACAAGAACAAGAAAACAAGAACGCCGGGTTGGAGTTCCGATGCGATCGGCGCAATTGAATTTCGCCATCGCATCGCAACTTTAATTTAAAAATGGCGCCGGGGGCGTTCCCGCTGATTTACGCTGAAAAAATATGTTAATCAGCGGGAATCGGCAATTCACGATCGTATTCGGGCGCGACGCAGTGACTTTCCGACGTTTCCGTAAGCGATATGCGGCGTAAAGATAAAGCAGCCCCCTAGTGGAGTATCCTATGTTAAGTATAGCCGTCGTCATCGCGTCGAAAAAAAAAAATCGTGTCGCTTGCGTAAAACGTCCATGAATGGGGATGTGACGTCATTGACGTTCACTGACAGAATTTGGAGCATGCGCACAGGGATGCATTGACAGTCGACGCATGCGCAGTACGTTCGCCGCGGGATCGCGCTTATTTTAAATAATACACGCCCCGTACCCGCCCAATTTGAATTCCGCCGGCTCATTTGCGATACGCTGCCGCAACTTTAGGAGCAAGTGCTTCATGAATAACAGCACTTGCTCCTAAAATTTCGCCAGCGTAACGTAAATGAGAAACGTTACTCCAGAGCAAAGATGCTCCTATCTACCTGAATCCGGCCCCTTATGTTCATTGTTCAGTCTGATGTAATGATGCAGAGCCTTGATCCCAGCTGTAAACGCAGCCAACTGCCTGCAGAAAACCCTACTTATCGGCATTATGTGGCAGGCAAAGTTTAAATGTCCCAGAAGCAATTCCAGGGAGCAGAGACTGTCCCAAGCTGGTTAACAAGCTTGTCAAGCAACAAACGGCATTTCATTGCCATGTTGTCAATGACAACGTGCAGAATTTAAGTTCAGTAGTTGGACCCTCTGTTTTTCCAGTGACAACGGCATGCTGAAAACCTCAAAAACCTCAAATACGGCAACAGTCAAAACGCTGACTTAATATCTGTTGTGGCCAAAAGGCAAAAGCTTGTGCACCCATGCAGCTGCCTTATCAAATGAAGCATAAGATACTGTGCACAAAGCCAGGTCAATAGCATCATTGATCGAACTCCCTTACAGAGATGAAATATGAGAAAAAATTGTTGGGTTCCTTCTCCCAGAACCACCTGAGCGGGGTAACAACCAGCCCATCCAGTGGAGAGGAAACAAAGGGGCCAGCCATTCTGTATAATAAAACTTACTGCGACAATTTTTTCAGAAACAACCTCTGGATGCAACTTCAGCTATTTCAAATTAGCCGCAATTGGAGGAATGAAGTACAAGGTACAAGGAATCATAAAGCCCTCTGAAAACCCTGAAACAAAACTAGCGCTGCATCCCGTTTGGGATATCTACTTAGAAACTGCACTATTTCTTCCACCTTTACTGGAGTCCTCCCTTTTGCCAGCATTGGATTATTTACCTCTTCCTTTCGCAAAACAGTTGGAAAACAAATGAGAACCTGGGTTAATGGTTCCTGAAGCCGAGTGGGGACATCAGCAGAGGCTGCTGCTCTCCCGCACACTCTCCTCCCTTGCTGTGCACTCCGTTGAGAGGGCCGAGCAGCGGAAGCCAGTGCCAGTCTCAAGAGGCAGGCTCCTGGGCACAAACCTGGGCGGTGGTTGTGGGGTCTGTTGGCAGGGGACATATTGGAATCTCAAAGGGCCTGGTATGGATTGGGGGGGTAAACTTTTTTTTATTTTCACATTTTTCTATTTCCAACAACGGTTGTTTTTTTTAAAGAAAACTCGCAGCCCGAAAAATCTATTTAACCATTTCACTACTGGGCACCTAAACCCCCTTCATGCCCAGACCAATTTTCAGCTTTCAGCGCTGACGCATTTTGAATGACAACTGTGCAATCATACAACACTATAAAATTATATTTTTATAATTTTTTTTTCCCACAAATAGAGCTTTCTTTTGCTGGTATTTGATCATCTCTGCGATTTTTATTTTTTGCGCTATAAACAAAAAAAGACAGGAAATTTTGAAAAAAACACAATATTTTTTACTTTTTGTTATAATAATATCCCAATTTTATTTAAAAAAATATTTTTTTTTTTCCTCGGTTTAGGCCGATACGTATTCTTCTACATATGTTTGTTAAAAAAAATCACAATAAGCGTATATTGATTGGTTTGTGCAAAAGTTATAGCGCCTAGAAAATAGGGGATAGATTTATGATTTATTTTTTATTTTTTACTAGTAATAGTGGTGATCTGCGATTTTTTTGGTCAGGCCTGCGATATAGCGACGGACATATCGGACACTTTTGACAACATTTTGGGACCATTCACATTTATACAGCAACCAGTGCTATAAAAATGCACTAATTACTGTATAAATGTGACTGGCAGGGAATGGGTTAACACTAGGGGGTGAGGAAGGGGTTAAATGTATTCCCTGGGTGTGTTCTAACTGTGTGGGGGGAGGGGACTGACTGGGGGAAGTGACCGATGCTGTGTCCCTATGTACAAGGGACACAGATCGGTCTCCTCTCTCCCTGACAGGACGTGGAGCTCTGTGTTTACACACAGAGCTCCACGTCCCTGCTGTCACCACTGAATGTGGGTACCTGGCGGACATCGCGCCGCCAGGCACACGCATCGGCTCCTCAGCGATGCGCCAACACAGGGCCAGATTCTCAAAGACGTTACGCCGGCTTAAATGGATATGCGCGGCGTAATAGTAAATGTGCGCCGTCGTATCCATGTGCCGTAATCACAGAACCATATATGCTTGTGGCTTTTTCAAAGTGGCGTAAATCTTTTACACTAGCGCGGCGTAGGCGCATAGTTACGCAGTGCGCATCTTGCTCTCCCATTGAATTAGCATGCAAATATGCAAATGAGGGAGATGCGCTGATTCCCGAAACTGTGCGCATTCGGCGTAGGCTACGCGTGGTGCGCGTAACACGAAAGCCTGGAGTAAACTTACCCCTCATAAAAGCAGGGGTAACTTTGCTCAAGACGTGTGCAAGTCAGCTGGAGAGCAACTTCTGCAGCACCATACCGGACGAGCTGAGCAACAACACAACACATCTGTGTGCCAACATGCCAGGGGCAGGCATGGTCTTAGCACTACTATTATATGAGGGGCATAGAAGGAGGAGGAGGAGGGCACGTGAGAGGATATACCGAACGCGCATGAGCCTCTTTGGCATGGGTGATGAGGAGGTGTATCGCATCTTCAGATTCAGCCCTGCTGCCATCATGGAAATAACCACAACCCTGCAGGAGGACATCACCAGCCAGACACACCGCTCACCTGGCAACACTACATTTGCTTGCCAGTGGATCATTCCAGCGTACAAGTGGAGTTGTGGCTGGGATGTCACAAACCAGCATGAGCAGATGTCTGCACCAGGTTGTCCCCGCAATCCTCAGACGCATGTCCCATCACATCATCAGACCCACCACTGAGCATCTGCGGCAGAAGGCAATGACAGATTTCTACAGAATTGACAGATTCCCACGCACCATCGGGGCCATTGATTGCACACATGTGGCACTACAGCCCCCCCGTCACACAGAGCACATATATACCGCAATCGGAAGCATTGGCATTCCATCAACGTACAGGTGATAGCTGATGCCAAATACCTCATATGGCACGTCCGTGCCAAACACCCCGGATCCAGCCATGACAGCTACATATACCGTCAAAACACCATCCAACGGAATTCGAACAGAACGTGTATGGGGACAGCTGGTTGGTTGGTGAGTGACATGGGTGTCAGGCATGACTGTCCGACACCCATGATGCAGACATCACGAGGGGCACATGCACGACTAACATCCTCCTGTCTTTTCCCTTCCAGGTGACTCGGCATATGCATTGGGACCCCATCTAATGACTCCTTTCCGGGATCCCCAAACCAGAGAGAGAGAAGATACAATGAAGCACATATCAAAACCCGAGCAGTGGTGGAGCGCACATTTGGCCTCCTGAAGTCCCATTTCCGATGCCTGGATAAGTCTGGGGGGGGCCCTGTTGTATTCCACAAACTTGTGTCAGATCATCGGGGCATGTTGCATTCTGCACAACTTTGCCATGAGAAAGGGCCTGCAGATTGACCTACGTGATGACCTGACCCCCCAACCAGACAGCCCCCCCCCTGCCAGGAGAGACCCCGTCTGCTGATGGAAGAGCAGTCAGGAGGCTCCTCGTGTTACGAATCTTTGACCGTTAAACACACACATTCATCATGGCACACAGACAATGCACGCATGCACACCACTGTGGTCCCTAGATCACACACACCACATCCACATCACATTGGATTAGCCCAAGTCCAACATGTAGGACTTGGGAGCAGCAACGCCGCGTCAAGGCCCCAATGGTGTCCCTGTCCATTCACACGTCATTCACACAGTCGTGGGGATAACTTCTCCCCAACGGCCGAGGGTGACACCCCTTACTGGCAGGAGTATCACCCCCACATTCACACACCATTCACACTGCACCGTGTGCAGTATCCAAAAAAAAACACTCTTCACCAGAGCAAAAAGAAAATATAAAGCTCTTCACCAGAGCAATAAATAAAATATAAAGCTCTTCACCAGAGCAATAAATAAAAAGAAAAAAAATTACTTGGCCTGGCGTGGGCTCCGCCTGGTGCCAAGGCTCCTGGCCCGCACTTGCCTGGGGGCAGCCTCAGGTGGGGGGGTGGGGTATCAGGTGAAGGAGTAGCATCCCCACGTCCCTCCCTGGCTGCCTGCATGCCCTCCAAGGCCACCGCTATGCGGGTCAGCACAGCTGTCTGGTCCTGGACTGCAACCCACAGGGATTTGACCTCCCCCACAAGGTCGGAGGTGGTCGCCTGCAGCTCCCCCAGGCTGGTGACCGTTGCTGCGCTGTTGCCAGCGACATCTTGGATGGCATCCGTTAAGGGACCCGAGGAGTCCAGGCTGGCGGCCAGGCGCCTCATCTCCCCAACAACCTCAGAAAGATGCCGATTCTGCTGGTCCTGCTGCCTGGCCAGCTTTTCAGGCAGGAACTGTGGAACACCCCTCGTCTTGCGAGTCACCTTCCTGGGAGTGGCTTGGGACCTGGCATATGGGGAGGATGTTGAGGGGCCGGAGATGAGGGGATGGAAACGGAGGGACTGGAGAGGTTGGGGTGGACACTGAGGGACTGAAGATATATGGGGTGGTGGCTTGGGCTGGTCCGGGCAACCCATGGCCCTCCTCCAAAATCAGGTAGAGCTCCTGGTCCTGGTCAACAACCTCCTCCTCAACCACTTCCTCCGTAGAGGTGTGCCCAGTTCCCTCCAACAAGTCCACTTCCAGGGGGGCAGCCAGAGGGACTGGATGCTCGGGGGATGGAACCGGACAGGCCCTGGCAGAAACAGATGCCCCGCTCCCTCCTGCACATCTGTGGATGACACAAAAGATGCACATGTTGGGGGACCCACACACTTGGCACATGTTCCCTTCTACCCCCTCACATGCAACACAACAGATATATAATCACACTTTCCTGTCCTCATTGCTGGCTCAACAGAGTCGTAGCCTCTGACTCCCTCAACCTGCTCCCTCTGCAGGCAGCGGCGACCACCTTCTCCTCCTCAGTAAGGCGGACGTTACAGGGTGGGCCCCCTCCAGTGCCCCTGGCATGCCGAGAAATCGCAGCCAGCTTGCCCTTAACCAGACGCCGCAGGTCATTAATTTTTTTTCTGAATGTCCTGGGGTGTCCGGACCTCATGTGATAGGGCATAAACCTGACAAGCCACCTTCATAAGGATCTCATCCCTACGTGACTTGTTGGTTCGAGCACT
This sequence comes from Rana kukunoris, assembly GCA_029574335.1. Taxonomy (NCBI): domain Eukaryota; kingdom Metazoa; phylum Chordata; class Amphibia; order Anura; family Ranidae; genus Rana; species Rana kukunoris. The sequence continues at coordinate 501,128,080 of CM056049.1, read as the reverse complement.
GTCGGCACCATGGACCCGCGAATCATATTTCTCCATGGCTGCGATCACGATGGCCCTCTCCTCAGGTGAGAAATTCTTCTTCCTCTTGTCCTTCCCAATAGCAGCCATGGTCCTGCAAAAGTGTTCCCAGGCCAAACAAAAAAATGGGAGACTTTTGCGCTGCACCGGCGCATGTGTGGGTGCATTATTTATACGCTGCGCCGGCGAATCGTAGGGAGGCTTTGCGCATGCGCAGAAGGCATCCACGTCACAGCGCGGGTCATCCACGTCACGACGCGGGTCATCCACGTCACGGAGCATGCTCCGTTCGTCCCGCGTTCATTTGCATGGGTCACGCTTCATTAGAATGCAACACCCCACTTCCCTCCTACTTTGGAGTTGCGCCGGCTTACGCCGATGAATTTCCGCTACGCCGGCGCATCTTGGAACTAATTTACGGCGGCAAGGCAGGGCTATTGGCTAGTAAGGTGGGATGGCCTATCCGTGATGACGGCAAAACTGGGCAATTCGTGATCACGGCGGGACAAGGCTAGTTAATCCACGATCACGGCAGGGGCTGGTCCCGCCTCCTTCTAGTCTCGGACCGATATTCTGTCTTCCCCTCCTCCAGGCTCCCCCTCTCCTCTAGACACCCTCTCCTCACCTCCACAAGCTTCAGGTGAGACTGTCAGCCCCCTGTCAGTGCCCTCCATCAGTCAGTGCCCTCTATCAGTCAGTGCCCCCTGTCAGTGCCCTTCATCAGTCAGTGCCCCCCTTGTCAGTGCCCCCTGTCAGTCAGTGCCACCCATCAGTCAGTGCCCCCTGTCAGTGCCCTCCATCAGTCAGTGCCCTCCATCACTCAGTGCCCCCTGTCAGTGCCCTCCATCAGTCAATGTCCCCTGTCAGTGCCCTCCATCAGTCAGTGCCCCCCTGTTAGTGCCCCCTGTCAGTCAGTGCCATTCACCAGTCAGTGCCCTCAATCAGTCAGTGCCCTCCATCAGTCAGTGCCCCCCTGTCATGCCCATTATTAAAAATATTGCATTGTGTGATATATAATGTATTATTCATTATGAAAAGGTGGGCTACACATCCACATGACAAGATACGATGTGATCTGTGCCTGGACTGATTTTATGGTAAATGTAATAAGTAGCATCTATCATGCTAATTTTCCCCAATATTGGGGTGTTGAATAGGTGAAGTTTGGTTTTAAAGTGTATCTATACTCAACATCTTTTAGCTTTAGCTAGAGCAGGAAGCCATTAGGACTCCCATCTGGTGCCAACTTCTTCTGGATTAAATAACAAATTATATTTGTTACATGACATTTAAAAAATGTATCGGTATTCGGTATCGCGAGTACTTAAAAAAAAAGTATCGGTACTTGTACTCGGTCTCGGGACAACCCTATTTAAAATCACTGCTCCTTTAAAAAGGATATAAAAAAAAAGTATTTGCATTGATACATGTCCCCCAGGGCAGTACCCGGGCCCTTATACCCTTTTTATGGCCAATAACTTGGATATAAGCCTTCAAAATGGGGACATTTGATTTTTCAAGTTCGGGTCCTACAGACTTTAATAGGGTTTTCAGTTTTGGGTCCAAACTTATTTTTGGGATTTCTGGTGCAAACCAAACTGGGACCTGTTTCAGCCCATCACTAATGACTAATAGACCTTGGATGTCTCATAAAGAGTTCCTGTTACCTATATGCTACCACATAGAGGCTTTTTGTCCCCTATGAGATAGCAATACATTCATGTAAATTGTTTCTATTAACTAATAAAACGTTTTAAAACATTTTAAAAGACACATAAAAGGAGTCAGGCGGCGTACACACGACCGAGGTTCTCGCTAGAAACCAGCGAGAACCTCGCTGGAAGCTGCATTCCAGCGAGAACCTCGGCCGTGTGTACGCTCTCGGCGAGCATCCCGTCGGGAATGCTGTCGAGCAGAAATAGAGAGCATGTTCTCTATTTGCTCGACGGCCCCCTGGATGAATGGCTGGTTGCCATTCCCGACGGGCGGTCGCCGAATCTGACGGCCGGCAGAGAACCTCGACGGGCGGAACGATGTGTTCTGCCCGTCGAGGTTCTCTGCCATGTGTACACGGCATTAAGGTTTTAAATCATTTACTGCTGGGAGACATTAAAAGTAATACCCTTTTTACTGTCTGAAAACATTTAAATGTGCTTTCTGGTAAGAGTACATGTAGGTCACAAGTCAGTAAAGCTTGTTAATAGGAAGCAGACAATAAGTGGTTTAGGAGATTAGTGATAAAATACTACTAGATGTCATGCTGCTTTTTTGACGGTCATTATTTTCAAAGTTGGGTTATTGATGCAGGCATAGAGAGGCAGTTAGTTGTTAAAGAACTTACCAGCTCATGTATCAACCAATTCCCAGAAAATAAATAAACACTGCAATTGCAAAATAAAGCAACTAAAGCATGAGAAGATTAAAGTAATACATATTTGTTTTCTGCTCAATGTATATAGTGACAGATACAATTAAAAACAGGTACTGATATCTGGATTATTGTTTTAAAAACTATCCTCAGTACTCTAGTCCAGGGGGCCTCCAAACTGAGGCTCATGGGTCAGATGTGGCCCTTTGCTTGCCTTCATTCAGACCTTGAGGTACTAATACTCCCACTGACACTATTGAATTGGCACTATTCCTTACATTGACACCAATAGTGGGACATTATTCCTCAAGATGCCACCAATGATGGGGCATTATTCCTTCTACTGACACCAATATAAATTATACTATACTATAAAAGGTACTAGTCCTCCCACTGATATAAATGACTGCCTGAGCCAGGCTGGCTTTTGATTGGCTGCCGGTAATGCGAAGATCCCAAGGTAGGAGACTTGGGGTAGAGGAGAATCTCTTATGACTCGGGGAAGATCTGGTTGGTAGGAAAGTGTGGAGAAATGAAATCATGTGCTGCAGGGGCAGCTGTGTGTGTGTCTTAGGAAGTGTGGTTAGAGACTGGGGCACATCAATGGAAGCTGCTGTTGCTGCTGCTTTGATCATTGCGGTGCAACCTGAGATTAAATGATCAGGAGCTGCTGCTGTGAGCAGTATCCTGTGTAGGGCAAAGTTGTAGAAACCCTGCATAGGTGAGGAGAAAGCTGATGGGATAGAGGGAGCTGCAGAAGGTGTGTTTTTGCTGGAATTAAAAGGTAGCAGAATATGCATACCTCCCAACTTTCTGAGATGGGAATGAGGGACACCTATTAGAAAAAGTACATAGGCATAGAACACACACCTTGTCATGCCTCCCTAAAGGAGAATACTACAAAAGAAATTGATTGTTTAAATGCACAAGTGCTTTTTTTTATCACTACTAATTTTCGTTATATTGGCTTTGGAATTTACAAATGCAGTAATTTAGAAATTGGATGAAAGGTTTAGCACTGGGAAACACTTTTTGATAGATAAATAGTGCATTTTGTATACAACTATATAGATCAGACCAAAATGAGGGACACATGAGGAGCAATGAGAGACAGAGGGACTTTGTTTCAAATTAGGGACAGTCCCTCAAAATCAGGGAGAGTTTGGGAGCTATGGAATATACCAGCTGAGAGCCTTGACTGTTTTCTGAGAGTGCTGCTGCTGCAGGCTACCCTGCCAAAGGATGTCTGGAGAAAGCTACAATATTATCTTCTTCTGAAAGCCATGTGGTTGTGGATGCTGTGGGTTGTGAGTAGTTCCAGGCCCGTCGGAACCCGACAGGCAAAGCAAGCATTTGACTGGGGCCCCTAGCTGGCCAGGGGCCCCAGCAGGGAGGGCCCTTGCCGCACTGCTGCATCCTCCTGCAGTTCGGTCGGCCGTGTACCATAACAGCGCGGTACAGGAGAATCTGGTTCCTGTTCCCGGCCGGACTGACAAGAAGTGCACACACAAGTTCACTTCTTTTCAGTCCGGCCCCGGGAACAGCAAACTGAATCTCCTGTACTGCGCGGTTATGGTACACGGCCGACCGGACTGCAGGAGGACGCAGCGATGCGGCAAGGGCCCTTCCTGCTGGGGTCGGCGTGTGAGGCGGAGGATAGAGGTAAGCCAAACCCCCCCCCCGCCGCTTCTCAACTTGAAATGTCACTTTTTTTTTGCCTGGGGCCCCCAAATGTCTTCAAACGGCCCTGAGTAGTACTGATGTTCTAGAGCCTGTTACAGTACTCCTGCCATTCCAGTGTTTCTCCTATCTGGAGTGTCCTGCTGTCCAGAGTGTCTTATTGTTTCTGTCTAGTTAGTACTTCCTAGAGGCTCTTCAAAATCTGCACAGGTTGGAGAGGTAGGCCCAGGGCTGTGGGCTACCTTTCACCTGACTTCACCATTAAGGGGCTGTGATCCTGTCTTATTGCACGACCACCCTGAAAGGGAGAATGATCTTAGACTGAATAGTGACCAGAAGGACCTCACCATAAACCCAATTTGGTGAGAGGTCCCTTGGCCACTTTGTAATACAGTTGTTTTTGTTGAACTTCTGCTAGAGAGACTGGCGATCTTAACTACCCTGGGGTTACAAACACACCCACTGGGGAGTAAAGGCCAAAATGTTGTCAAGACTGCGATTAGTATCCAACTGACCAGTGGTAGAAAGGGTCTGTAGTTTAGTAGCTAGTATACACTGCTTTTTTATTTTTACTATTTTTGTTGCAACTGTTGAATCAGTCCTGTTCCTTTACTTTGGCCTAGTGTGTTCTGCTTAACTAACATTTCCTTTCCAGGACTTTCATTTGTTATTAAAGTCTATTTAAAATGCAATACAGGTGTGCTGGTATTCTTGGGTCCCAGTATGGACAGGTTGTCACTGGTGCAGGGAATGAAGGCCTCTTGAGCCCCTTAGGGAAAGAGAGCCTTGACTGATGGGGGCATGGCCAGGTACAGGACAAGGTGGTGGTCACCCGAGGATTGGTTGTCAAGGGGGATGGGATGGGCCTGAGCATGGGTATAAGGATTGCCCCAGGGAATTCTTGGTCTTTCAGGAAACGTGTCTGGAAGAGCTGCCCACCCTTCTGTCCCCTTTTTTCTATGGTATGTCACAGCTTGCTGCGGTTCTTGACCTTGCCAGCATAAAATGGCTGTAATGGGCCATGCCCTTGATAAAACATGGAAGTAGGCGGCCTGACAAACACTTATGGTAAGGACAGGCCCCTTCCCCATTTGGAACTGTGTGCTCACAGTACAACTGTGACTGCCACTGGTTGAAAAGTGTTCACATGTTATGTTTGGATTTAATAAAGCTGTGGCCATGCCCAACCTAATGGTTGTAAGTGTATTTATTTAATAGGGTGAGGGGGCAAGGGGGAAGGTTATATATATTTAGCGCCCCCCTTGCGTTTAGCATGGTATTGTTCTTATAAAAGAATAGTTGATTGGGAGAGTTACTTTGCTCTCAATTGCAATGGTTGAGTTACTGGCCTGTCTTTTTCTGGGAAGGTCCACTGACTCGGACTGCATTCTGGGGATGTAAGTTCATCCTTGGCCGCAGTGGGAGCTAGGGGGATTCCTGGCAGATTGAGTCTTCCCAGCAGCCAATTGGAGAGTTTTCCTCTCGCTGGGCATGCTGGGAGGGGTATATCTGGAAGGGAGGTCAGTGTTCGAGGTTCTTTGGCGTTCCCTGCAGGAGGTCTCAGAGTCGGGTGCGGCATCCACCTTTAGGGTGCGCGCACCCAGGGACCCCACCGGTGTGGCCCAGCTGAGTCTCGGTCAGAGACAAATCTGAGGGGGACCCCAGTAGATGGCTGGGTTCCTGAATGTCCCGGGAGGATCCGGTACTAGAGCCATAGACAGGTACAGCAAATTATTCAGATTACATTGGCCTGCGTTGTGACGGTGACGCATGTGAATTGGCGCTGTCTGCGACTGAGTTGCGCTGTGTGCTTATCCGGCCTGACATCAAGAATCTCTATCTCTTATTCATCAACCTGTCCTTCTTCATCGAGTTGATGTTTGGCTATGTTGGCCTGGAATTAAAGCATGATAAAATCTTTATTGCCTGTCTGGACATTCAAGTTATTGCAAAGTGTTCTGGTGCATTTCTAGACCAAGCAAGGGTAAACTTCAACATGCCGGTCCCATCATCAATCCAGCGGCTCCTTCGGGGGTGAGCGCTACACGTACATCTATGTTACAGTTAATTGTACCTGGGCTCATTGCGCCTCAGCAGTCATGGGACCCAATAAAATTCAGCGGCTCCTTCGGTTGCAGAGCTTCATGACCTTAGCGTATGAGTTTATGCAAAAAAAATTAACATTTCTGATTTTGCGTATGCCCACGTGCTACACTTGTGTATACCTGAGAACAGCTGCGCACAGCAATTCATGTCTTTGGGAGGCTGTACGCTGCATCTGGTTTTCTCAGGCAGGGAAGAGGGTCAGATGCCAGAATTTATATTGTACAGGCTCAGACACCTAATAAAGGTAATAGAAGAAATTCTGTACTAACTTCTCTAAAAGAGTAATTGTAGTTTTTACATTTTTTAAAATAAAGTGCAAGTTTGCTATTTAAATAATATTATCCGCGTGGGATAAAGTATCTTACGTTTGTACCTTTTTACTTTCTTTTACTTTCCACCCACTGTTTATCTCCTGAAAAATTCACAGGACTATCCCCCGCTAATCTTGAACATTTTCTATGTTTACTTCAAACGTATCTTTCTTTTTCATGATTAGAGAAATGTAACTAAAAATGAAGTTGTTATGAATTTAGTCACTAAGTATGCTTTGACTAACTATCCACCCACCACCTAAGCTGTAAATGTTCAATCCTTCACCTTCTTATTTCACACCAACTGAAAAAACAAAATTATTGTAGCATTAGGATCCATTCTTGGGCAAAAAACAATCTTATAATATTCAATCCATTCAAAGGAACTTTGCGCAGTTAAGATGTCCTGACCTTTTAACAATAAAATCTCTAGATGTTACAGACAGTATTGCATATCTTTAATTCTTAAGCCCTGACAGTATGAAGGTTTCAGCTACAAAATGCATTCAATGCCAAGAGGCTTATTTGCAAAGCCTAAAAATGGCAAAATGTTTGTCAGCAGGACAGGACATGAGAGACATCTCTCTAGCAGAGCCCCAAATTGCAGTAAAAACACTGCGTGAAATATGCCCCAAGTGCAATTCCTAAAAAGCTCATTTTGTGTTTGCCCTCTGCTGCAAAATCTTAATGTATTACCAAATACCAATATATGCAGATAACAAATCAGAGATCCTTTCTAAATAGAAGTATACAAAAAGTAGGTTTAGTCAGTGGTTTGATAAGCCAACTAGGTCATCAATGAATTGAAAAACATCCAAGAACTGGCATTCTTTTTATTTTGCTTTTTCTCATAAAAGTTTTTACAGAGAACATTAAACTTTTTAAATCTGTACCTGCTCTGAATGATTTTACAATCTAATGTCCATTTCACTGGCATTCACATGTACTAGGTTACGTTTTTTAGATTGCCAATCACCATGCCAGCATAGTTCCTGACTGTATTGCCGCGTACACACGATCATTTTTGTGATGAAAAAAAACAACGTTTTCTGTGAAGTAAAAAACTATGTTTTTGAAACGTCACTTTTCAAAAGACGTGGTTACATACACACCATCGTTTTTTTTCCACAAAAGCGAGGTTACGTTCACCACTCTTTTCCATTGAAGCTCGCTTCATAACTAGCTTCTGGGCATGCGCGGGTTGAAAAACGTTGTTGTAAACGACGTTTTCTACACACGGTGACTTTTTGTGAAACAAAAAACGACGTTTGAAAAACGACAACAAAAATTCAAGCATGTTGGAATTTTTTTTTGGTCGTTTTTTTTAAGACGAAAAAACAACGTTTTGCCCACACACGATCAATTTAAATGACGTTTTAAAAACAACGTTTTTTTCATCGCAAAAAACGACCGTGTGTACGCGCATAAGGAGGAACCGTTAAAACATGAGAAGACCATACAAAGTTTATAAAGGCTCTCCTCACTTAATGACCAGGTCATT